>MVJL01003162.1:0-15280 GCA_002156465.1 Macrocentrus cingulum | reverse complement strand
TGCTAAAACATATTAACTTTATCGCAGCTTCCTCAAGCCACGTTGTTCAACGGCGGTGTGACATTTATGATTCTGACAATTCACGTTTTTTCACGGGTTTCTCGACACACACACACACACAAATATTATCAACATTAAATTAACTACAATCTGTCTTAACTATTTTTTAAGTCAATGATTGTATATTTTGGAGGCCTTCTGCCTGAACAGATGGCATTTTGCCACGCTGTAAAAAAGTAGTTTTGTATTATAAGTTAACTATTTTTTAAGTCAATGATTGTATATTTTGGAGGCCTTCTGCCTGAACAGATGGCATTTTGCCACGCTGTAAAAAAGTAGTTTTGTATTATAAGTGTTTGCTTTTTTCAACTGATAATTCCGGTAGGTTGCTGCCTTCTGCCTGAACAGATGGCATTTTGCCACGCTGTAAAAAAGTAGTTTTGTATTATAAGTGTTTGCTTTTTTCAACTGATAATTCCGGTAGGTTGCTTTAAATCAAAGTTGCGGATTCTACCGGCTATCACAAACAGTGTGTTTTTTCAAGTGCACATTTTTTGTCCGCCGCATTTCTGCATAAAGTCATTAGTTTCCACAAAAATTGAGTTTTTGACAGAAAAGTGGATTTTGAAAATGTTGCCTTTCAAGTGCACATTTTTTGTCCGCCGCATTTCTGCATAAAGTCATTAGTTTCCACAAAAATTGAGTTTTTGACAGAAAAGTGGATTTTGAAAATGTTGCCAAAATTCCCCACTTGGAAGACCTACATCATTCAATTTAGAATACAAAAAAAAACCTAAAGGCCCAATTCTCCCGCTGTGAGCAGAAATTGTACCCGAGGGCCTCTGTTTGACTGAAATAAGAGTCGAATCGCTCATGTACTCGTAAAAAAAACCTAAAGGCCCAATTCTCCCGCTGTGAGCAGAAATTGTACCCGAGGGCCTCTGTTTGACTGAAATAAGAGTCGAATCGCTCATGTACTCGGATTATGTTACATGCATTATTGTATGGAGTGATAAACGACATTGGTCGTTCACAAATAATTGACGACATCGGTCAGACACATTTCCACCAGACAGTGGACTCAGGCAGAGTAAGATAAGATCTTACTTAAGATCGCATATACGACGACCAATATTTAAAAGATGAAAACATTTTGGCGACTGCCAGTGTGTAACATGTTCATAAATAAAAATTTTTACTTTTTGCGAGTGAAATGGTATATAAAACGACATTAATTAAACCAAACAATTAATTAATACAGGAATTATACGCATATTCAGGCTCTAGATTTTCTTAAATACTTGCATTTTCCTTTTCCTTAACATTATCCGTCAATTACATCCGGCTAATTGAGCCACTCTCGTGACTGGACACTTTGGCATGGTCCTGAGCAGGTGCAGGTAGTAGAGTATAGAGCCTTTGGGTCGACGACAGTGATGTCGTATATTTGAGCGCTTATTTGATCGCTGCCGTCATCTCCGTCTTATATCCTACCTAGTCTATCGGTATGACCGTGCCAATCATTAAAACAATTTTTTATTAGAAATTTTATTGTGTACATACATTTTTGTAATTTCTTTCAGGTTGTGTTTCAAGTTTTGACATTTAAAAAAAATGAACAACGCAAAGTTGCAATTTTAAGTTATATTCCCGAGTAAAAAAAATCTCGTTCAAAAAGATTTTTTTTTCCAAGTTCTGCACCACGACAGCAGAACATTTTTCCACTGCACTATCCACTACAGCAGTACAACCGCAGAACGTTTCGTTGGCGATAGACACAACAGCACGCACGATTATTTAACAGCGATGTTGGGTGTAGTGCTGTTGTGTTGCTGCTGATAGACCCTCACCACTTCAGCACAAAGCCCGCACGCGGATTTATTTTAGAAATAAAATCGAACCCGCACCCCGACAGCACTACGTATTGTAGTAATAATTCTTTTTTTATATTAAAAAACAAATTAAACAAATTATACAAATAAATAATTATTTTATTGAATTATTATTTGCACAGTTATTTTTACTTGGCTTGTTCTTAACTCATACCTCAGAATTCTGTTTATAGTGTTTGATACTCCTTCTGTTCACCATTTTGAGAATTCTGCCCATATTGTTGTTGATATTATTGTTGTCCTTGATTGTAGCCCGGTGGTGGATATTGTTGATACAAATTATTGTAATGCCCTTGATGAGTATTCCTTGGCGGCATGTTTGCCGGAGGAGCTGGCCATTGGTTGTACCAATATGGAGAATCCGGATTCGCCGGATAAAGTTCAGTTGGCCATTGTTGTGGCTGTTGATAATGCCCTAATCGTGGATGGGCTCCTTGGTCCGTCATATGTGCGGTCGCCACAGAGTTATATCCATCTTGTGTAGGCATATTTGTTATCGGACCGGGATTTAAATTTTCCTTCTCGCGGCCTTTAATCAGAAATGAAAAATAATAAGATTATAATGTTGTCAGTCGAATTGTATTTAAAAAAACATACCTTGATTATTCTCCTCTGGCATCTCATGAGTAATTGCCGTTTCATGAGCAGTACTTACGCCTTTCTTACTGGCGGTAAGTACTTCAGCGCACAATTTTTTTATTCTGGCACGGTAGAGCTGGAAAAATGACAATATTTATCAAAACATCATCAATAAAAATCGATACATTGAATGAAGTTTGATATCTTACTATCAGTCTCCAGGTGTTCATTGTTAGCGGATGTTTCTTCGCTTGAATTGGCCGTTACTATAAAAAATATATATAATATATAATAAAAAAAATATAAGAAATATAGGTAGATTATATTATGTGAACAGTAGAATCTTAAATTTTTTTTATACCTCCATTATCCCCTGCAACTTCATCTGTATCACAATTTTCCATCAACCTTTTGACCCCTTTGCGATTTCCCTTCGCTGGTTTTTGCTGGTTTGCAGGGTCTGGTATTGTGTCCACCACCGAACTATGTATCTGTGCAGTGTGTTGAGTTTGATTATTTTTGTTGATAGTCCCTGTAGAAATTAATAGTAATAAAATTTAGTTTTTTAAATGTTGCTACATTGAATTTCGCAACTCGCCACTACTCTCAGTATTTTTTTTCTTCCGCTCTCGACTTTTTTTTGCAGATTGTCAGTGGTTTTCAAGAAATAAATCTCGCTCTTCAGTGCTTTGCTTCTTGAGTTGTCGTAAAATGTGAATTTTTTTATTCACAACATCGTTGTACTCGACGACAGTAATAGGATATTTTAAATTTCGACTTATATATCCTGAAAAAAAATTAAACTCTCAATTATAAAAACAGTGATGACTTGAGGATTAGCAATAGTTACCTATTTTAGCTACCCGTAAAGCGGGATTTTTTTGATGATATTTTTCTGCAGAACCGCATTCTAATAAAATATCCGCTGCCTCCAGAGCCAGCACTAATTCGCGAACCAATGAGCGAATGCTCTTTTGTCCTGCCTTATCTTTTTCTGAAACGAGTAGTATCTCTATTCATAAAATAATTTACAATTCATTGTAAATCATGACTTCTGAAACTTACTGAGCGGTAAAATTACTTTTGCCTTAGCCTTTGCCACATCTAGTTGGAAATTTGAGATTTTTACACCAGTTTTTGGAGCTAGTTCAACCTGAAACAATAGAAAATAAATATATACATGCAAAATTTTAATCAAAATATTTTTTACATATGTATTTTAGTAAAACTACTGATATTCACATACCATTATATCTCTGGCCGGCATCACCAATTCCCCACTCTTCAAATTTGGGGCTTCTGCAGTGCTTTCTAATGCTGCCAATAAAAACTTCAGAAATTTTATATTTTGCGGTGTAGCTGAAAAAATGTCACAATAGATGAATGTAAAAGCATAGAATCGATGGACAGAAAAAAAATTCCGGTAAAATATACGTACCAAATTCTGTTAAATCTACTGTAGTGGATACTGTAGCAGCACCGATGTTCATCATTTTTTCTTCTACAGCTGTGGTAGCTGTGGTAGTTGATGAATTGTTGCTACTTTCCAGGTTATGCACGATCGAAGAAGTGGCATTCGACTCCAATTCTTCGTTATCATGCAAATCAGCAATTTCCCTCACCCTGGCAGCTAATTTTTTGACTGCATTCTGATTTGTTTCCTTGGAATTTTTTTTTTCAGCTTGCAGTTTCGTTTTCTCGGCCATAATGACAGAAGAGTACACTTTTTTTATGATTTTCCCTTCAGTACTCATGTTTAATGACTCGATATATTCCCTGTTTTCTGTAAAGATATAATAACAAAATCATTAGGTTGGAAGCAGAAAGATTGAAAGCATTTTAGTAATAATAGGACTTTACTTACTTGATATTTTTCAGATTCTAGCCTCGAAAATCTCGGTGAGCCCGTTTTCCAGCCACGGTAATTCTCCGGACCATCCAACTCTGATCACACTTTTTTTTTGATAACTTGCGTAATGTCCTCTCGTTTCACTACCGATATTTCCTCAGTTTCGGGCCAGAAAATTAAAACAAAACGGAATCTGTTTTTTTTTTCTGCTGCCTCCGATGCGGTCACTCAACACTGCGTATGCTGTTGTATGCCCACAAGCACACAAAATGGAACACGTTCCTAATGTATTTTTCACAAAGATTGATAAAAAAAAATTCAGATACACTCGCACAAAAAAATTTATCCGTGATTCAGAGAAATATATTTGTGGAAAAAATGCGTCTAAAAACGTTTCGTCTACGAACAACCAACGGGTTTCGTCATAAGCAAGGTGATCACACGGACGAGTATACCCACACATGCGTATCCAACCGTAGTTCAAGTTTCCGCCGTAAGAGGTCAGGTTTGTCGATATAAACAGCTGGGTTATCGATGAATTTTTCAAATCAATATGGATCATTTGATTTTCATAATACCAATATACAAAATTCCGCAGTAAATTCGTTGATATAGTTATTCGTGGTTGTTTTATTACTTGTAATCAAAACATATGAAAGGAAAAATATTTCCACTACATTTTTACTGGAGCCTATGTAAGCGGAAAAGTGGCGCGCGTTAAAGAATCAGTGGGGCCAATACTGTGATTCGTTCCTTCCAGTGCCAACTTAAATCTCTTAGATGTCTATAGCTAAATCAACGCCAACTCTAACCTTACTTTGGTGTGCACCATAATTTTTTGGACATAAAAAGTTTTTCTGCATTAAAAATTCAAATACAATGCCAAAAATCAAGACAACGCTTGATTTATCAGCATTTGGTGCTACGAGGCGCAAGGAACTCTTGCAACGAATTACAAATAATCGACGCAATGCTCTCCATCAGAGGTAAGTAAATGAAATTGTAATCTCCACGCTATACAAATAATTGAATGATGCATTGTGGATTAAAAAAATATATAATATTTTCTAGTCGTGCATCTTCGGCTGCAGAGCATATTGAAGAGGACAATACCAACGAGGTTGATGAATCTAACGTGATTTCTCATCAGGCAACAGTAAACGTGGCCTCAGGTTTGAAACCAAAAAATGTGGTTTGATGATTTTTCTAATTTTAAACTGAAATATTGCAGAAAAAATACGACGATGAATTATTCGACCAGCGACGAAGATCTCAATAGTGACGAAGAGCAGATGCATTGTGGCAGCAATAGTAACTGCAGTCAGGACTCTTCAAACGGCGATCCAAATGCAGATGATTTAATGAACGCCGAAGAGCAAAACGAGAATGATCCTGACTCAGCCAGACAGGACGATAGTGAAAACTCAAATGATCTAGATCCAGGAGACGAGCTTAACAATCACGAGGATGAAATTTTGAGTGAAGACGGTTCAAATGATGGCGATTCGAAAGACGTCAGTTCGGATGATGACGATTATGGGGATGCACAATCAGCCAACGGTGAGAATGATCAGCAAGAGAACGATAATAACGAACGTAATGGCAATGATAATGAAAATAATGGGGAAGGGAATAATTTTAACGGCCATGGCGACGATACATTTGAGGACGGATACGAGCCCTTGTATGACGGTGCTTCTATAACTTTACTCGAAAGTATGTTGAGCATATTATCTTTTTTTTTGGCACATAATTTGACAAAGGTGTGTTTGGCTGACCTTTTGAAATTAATTTCAATGCACATACCCATCTCAGAACTTTTTAAAGTAACGTTATATAAATTTTGGAAATTCTTCGAGAACATAAAGTCGCCACTTGTGAGACATTATTACTGTTTAAATTGTTTGACAGCCCTGCCAGCATATAGAGCTCAATGTGAATGTGACACTGTAGATCTTAAAAAGCGTGGTTTCTTTATTTGAAATTCCAATCATTGATCAGTTAGAAAATTTATTTTTAAAGCCATCGTTCATTCAAGACTTGCAACATCGTCGCCACCGAAATCACCAGACGCGAGATAATGATATTACAGATATTACCGATGGTCGTCTTTACAAATACCACTCCAGACCCGGTGGTATTTTATCAAATGAAAATAATTTATCTTTTATGTGGTACTCGGACGGCGCCCCAACTTCAAAGTCGAGCAAATGCAGCATTTGGCCTATATACTTCGTAATAAACGAACTACCTTATAGAAAACGCGTTTTAAAAGAAAATATCATTCTAGGGGGTGTATGGTATGGAAGTGGTGATCCCGCTGTCAATCTGTTTCTGTCGCCAATGCATTCCCAATTTTCCCAACTCCGGAAAGGATACGATTTTGATGTTCCAAATTCTGATATTCCTCGACACGTGAAAGGGATACTACTGTGTGGGACGGGTGATGCACCTGCTAGGTCAGATTTTTTATGTCATGTGCGTTTTAACGGAGATTATTCGTGTCTTAAATGCAAATCTAAAGGGCGGACAGTAAGTGGCGAGGATTACGGGAACACACATGTATTTCCGTTTGAAAATGAAATGGAATTGCGCACGAATACGGAACATAAAACCCAAATGTTATCAGACGACCCTTCTCAAAAATTTGGTATTCAAGGTGAATCACTCTTGTTTAAAATCATGCCCGACGCAATAAATGGCACAGCAATTGATGCCATGCATTGCATTTTTTTGGGTGTCATAAAAAAAATAATGTCTCTGTGGTTCGATAAAAAATTTCGTTTCCAGCCGTTTTCTCTTTATCAGTATCGTGATGTCGTTGATTCTCGAATGCTTAAAATGAGCCCGCCTGACAGTGTACCACGAAGGCCAAGGTCTGTGACTGAACATGGTCATTACTGGAAAGCTACCGAGTGGAAATTATGGTTCTTCTATTATTCTCTGCCAATTTTAAAAGATATCATGGAGCCAGAATACTTTTCACACTATCTCCAGTTAGTCGATGCTTTAGCCATTCTACATCAAAACAAAATATCCCAGGACATGATTGATACAGCTGAAAAACTGTTAAGATCTTTTGTTCGACAATTCGAAAAAAGTACGGTCTTCGATTTATGGTATTCAATATTCACTGTCTTCTACATTTAAGTGAAGTTGTAAGAAATTTGGGGCCCTTATGGGCTACATCGTGCTTCCCATTTAAAGGGTTACTCGGACAATTGCTGAAATATAGACATGGCACCACTGCCACGGGTTTACAAATTTGTTCTACTGCTGCAAATCATTCGGTTGTCGAGTTATTCGTCGACAAACTACCACAATCAAACATAAGGGAATTTTGCAAAGACTTACTGCGGACGGGGAAACGGTGTCGGGTTGCCTGCGAAATTTCCATTGGTTTACATGCGATTGGAAAATTACTACTTCTAGAAGCTGCTAGGGATAGCGTCTACTAACCTATGAACACAATATTTGCAGCTGCAAGCTGTTCATTGGTTTACATGCGATTGGAAAATTACTACTTCTAGAAGCTGCTAGGGATAGCGTCTACTAACCTATGAACACAATATTTGCAGCTGCAAGCTGTTAAGGAACAGCTGAGCGACGCGCGAGTATGTCTGTGTGCCTTCATCGATGTGTTAGTGTGCCGCCGACGAGTCCAACACAGACAAGTGTAGGCCGTGCGAGTAGACAGAGACAGTAGGATGACGCCGACAAGGAGAGCGATAGCCAGCGGCGTCGGGCGCGAAATTGTCGGTAAATGTAGGCTTAAAAAAAAATTAAATATCTTGAAAATAACGATAGATAGGTAGGAGAGCGATAGCCAGCGGCGTCGGGCGCGAAATTGTCGGTAAATGTAGGCTTAAAAAAAAATTAAATATCTTGAAAATAACGATAGATAGGAAAAATCTGTATTGAACTTTTTTTTGTTACTTTAACTTATCTATTAAAGAAAAAATACATTAAATTTTTTCGCTCACGCGTTTAACGGGAATCTAAAATTTTCAGTTTAAATGGCGTTAAAAAAAATTAAATATCTTGAAAATAACGATAGATAGGCAAAAATTGTATTGAACTTTTTTTTGTTACTTTAACTTATCTATTAAAGAAAAAATACATTAAATTTTTTCGCTCACGCGTTTAACGGGAATCTAAATTTTTTTTGTTACTTTAACTTATCTATTAAAGAAAAAATACATTAAATTTTTTCGCTCACGCGTTTAACGGGAATCTAAAATTTTCAGTTTAAATGGCGTATAACAAACCGAAAAAACCGGAATTTTTTTTTTTTTTTCTAAAATTTTCAGTTTAAATGGCGTATAACAAACCGAAAAAACCGGAATTTTTTTTTTTTTTTCTCGAGAAATATCGTTTAGACTAATATAAACAAGTTTCACCTGTTGTTAGTTTTTTTTTTTTTTTCTCGAGAAATATCGTTTAGACTAATATAAACAAGTTTCACCTGTTGTTAGATTAAAAAAAATATATTACTGTTACGTCCTGATGTAACTTTATTGTTTATTGTACCTAATTTAGATCTCTATAGAGATCTGGGAGTCGCTTGTTCGAGGGTTTAACTTGAAGTCGTACCTACCTTCTAGTCGTCGGATTTAGGGACAATAGTCAGCTTCAAAGGTCGTTCCAAAATGCGATCCTCGATGATCCGTAGTTTCTGGGGTCCAACCGGGATGGGATCGGCGAAAATTGGGTGATAGGAACCACTAGGATTTTGATAGTTCCACACTAGGTGATCAAAGGTCGTTCCAAAATGCGATCCTCGATGATCCGTAGTTTCTGGGGTCCAACCGGGATGGGATCGGCGAAAATTGGGTGATAGGGACCACTAGGATTTTGATAGTTCCACACTAGGTGGTCGAGATATCGCGTACGTTGCGATCGGCGCGAATTCATGTAAACACTTAATTGGGTGATAGGGACCACTAGGATTTTGATAGTTCCACACTAGGTGGTCGAGATATCGCGTACGTTGCGATCGGCGCGAATTCATGTAAACACTAGAATGATTTTACAATGTTTATTTAGGAATACAGTTTACAATACACGCAAACGTACTTATTTAAGGAACTTAGTCCAGGCGTTTTTAGTTGGACCTTCTACTCCATTGGTTTACATGCGATTGGAAAATTACTACTTCTAGAAGCTGCTAGGGATAGCGTCTACTAACCTATGAACACAATATTTGCAGCTGCAAGCTGTCAAGGAACAGCTGAGCGACGCGCGAGTGTGTCTGTGTGCCTTCATCGATGTGTTAGTGTGCCGCCGACGAGTCCAACACAGACAAGTGTAGTAAGCTGTCAAGGAACAGCTGAGCGACGCGCGAGTGTGTCTGTGTGCCTTCATCGATGTGTTAGTGTGCCGCCGACGAGTCCAACACAGACAAGTGTAGGCCGTGCTAGTAGACAGAGACAGTAGGATGACGCCGACAAGGAGAGCGATAGCCAGCGGCGTCGGGCGCGATACGAGTCCAACACAGACAAGTGTAGGCCGTGCTAGTAGACAGAGACAGTAGGATGACGCCGACAAGGAGAGCGATAGCCAGCGGCGTCGGGCGCGAAATTGTCGGTAAATGTAGGCTTAAAGAAAAATTAAATATCTTGAAAATAACGATAGATAGGCAAAATCTGTATTGAACTTTTTTTTGTTACTTTAACTTATCTATTAAAGAAAAAATACATTAAATTTTTTCGCTCACGCGTTTAACGGGAATCTAATTGTGTCAACACCTGTAACTTTAATACTTCTACCAACTTACTTAAGATGCTATCCTAATACCTAATTTAACTATAGTAGGGGCGCCAGGACGTAACAATTACATATTAAAAAAAAATATTTCTTAGTCTCGCGGAGCGCGCGAGATCGCGCGCAAATGTTGATAAACTTCGGGCGGCTCCCATATGTTTATTATTAACAATCGACCGAGTGCTCTCGCATCTTTTTTGTAGGGAATTTATTTCTCTACAAAATAGCGTTTACACTTTTTCGAAATTCTAATTAGGCAATCCGGGGGGTTGACCGAGTGCTCTCGCATCTTTTTTGTAGGGAATTTATTTCTCTACAAAATAGCGTTTACACTTTTTCGAAATTCTAATTAGGCAATCCGGGGGGTTCTACAATATGCCGCGCGGTGCCCTTTTATTTATGTTTTTAATTTTTTTACAACAAACCCCGTCTTTTTTGTAGGGAATTTATTTCTCTACAAAATAGCGTTTACACTTTTTCGAAATTCTAATTAGGGAATCCGGGGGGTTCTACAATATGCCGTGCGGTGCCCTTTTATTTATGTTTTTAATTTTTTTACAACAAACCCCGGGGCCTATTGTTATCAAATTTTTTATGTGACTCTAGTGCGGTGCCCTTTTATTTATGTTTTTAATTTTTTTACAACAAACCCCGGGGCCTATTGTTATCAAATTTTTTATGTGACTCTAGTAGGGCATTTCGAACAAAATGGCCGTTGAGTTTTTGCGGAACGCGGATTTTTTGATTTCGAGCGAAAAATTAAATGATTTTGCCTACATTACCATTGATCTGATGTATTTGAAAATTTCTAAGTTCAACTAGGCGCGAAAATTTCTATGTTCAACTATGTGTGAAAATTTCTAAGTCCGAAATGTCCAATTTTTCTAAGTCCGAAAAGTTCAATTTATGGAGAATATATTCCATTCATCGGCACTACGATGGCACTAAATCCAGCGAATGATCTATCTTTACATATATATATATATGTTTGTGATATTCACGCTTATTAAACGAGAATATATGGGTGAGTAAAAAATTACTGTCGGCGTGCTGTTGTTCTGCAAAAGTTGGTCGTATACGAGACACCGTGCTGTTGAGGTGGAAAAATTATCGAACACTACTAACGTTGTGCTGTCGCGATGCGGTCGTGAACTGCTGAATAACCGTGCTGCTAACGTGCTGAAGTCGAGATTTTTTTTACTCGGGTTGTCAAAAAAATCGTGAGAAAAGGGTGAATGGAGCCATATTCATCAGAAATTGAGCATTTTAACGGAGGATTTTATTTCCCGTTGTCTTATGACGCAAAATGTTTCAATAGTAATGTAGCATTATTCAAGATTTTATGAGTATATCCTTTCTAGTAGGGCATTTCGAACAAAATGGCCGTTGAGTTTTTGCGGAACGCGGATTTTTTGATTTCGAGCGAAAAATTAAATGTTTTTGCCTACATTACCATTGATCTGATGTATTTGAAAATTTCGAAGTTCAACTAGGCGCGAAAATTTCTATGTTCAACTATGTGTGAAAATTTCTAAGTCCGATATGTCCAATTTTTCTAAGTCCGAAAAGTTCAATTTATGGAGAATATATTCCATTCATCGGCACTACGATGGCACTAAATCCAGCGAATGATCTATCTTTACATATATATATATATGTTTGTGATATTCACGCTTATTAAACGAGAATATATGGGTGAGTAAAAAATTACTGTCGGCGTGCTGTTGTTCTGCAAAAGTTGGTCGTATACGAGACACCGTGCTGTTGAGGTGGAAAAATTATCGAACACTACTAACGTTGTGCTGTCGCGATGCGGTCGTGAACTGCTGAATAACCGTGCTGCTAACGTGCTGAAGTCGAGATTTTTTTTACTCGTGTCGTCAAAAAAATCGTGAGAAAAGGGTGAATGGAGCCATATTCATCAGAAATTGAGCATTTAACGGAGGATTTTATTTCCCGTTGTCTTATGACGCAAAATGTTTCAATAGTAATGTAGCATTATTCAAGATTTTATGAGTATATCCTTGGTCTCATCCGCTCGTAGAAATCGAATAAAAATCACCAAATTGACGCAAAATGTTTCAATAGTAATGTAGCATTATTCAAGATTTTATGAGTATATCCTTGGTCTCATCCGCTCGTAGAAATCGAATAAAAATCACCAAATATTTCGTCACTGCGACTGCCAACTTGTCGAAAATAGAAACATGAGACAAAATGTCTGATACTGAAATTGGGATTCAAAAAATGCGTCGAGAGCACTCTTACTGATGTAACTTGTCGAAAATAGAAACATGAGACAAAATGTCTGATACTGAAATTGGGATTCAAAAAATGCGTCGAGAGCACTCTTACTGATGTAACTAGAGGTCTATCCAGAAGAAACAGTCCACAGGCATTGAAATCGGACGGCCTATAAAGAAGCATCTGTTGGTAATTATACGGACCGCGCTAGTTCGCGCTTAGCTTCTATCCAGAAGAAACAGTCCACAGGCATTGAAATCGGACGGCCTATAAAGAAGCATCTGTTGGTAATTATACGGACCGCGCTAGTTCGCGCTTAGCTTGAGTGATCGCTCGAGCTACGCCCGGACCGAGAAGCTGTCACTGCCCTCTCTAGTGAAATTTTCCGTAATTATACGGACCGCGCTAGTTCGCGCTTAGCTTGAGTGATCGCTCGAGCTACGCCCGGACCGAGAAGCTGTCACTGCCCTCTCTAGTGAAATTTTCCGTGAGAAAAAAATCCGATTCTGTTTCCATTTACTAAGATGAGTTTTATCAATTCATCATCAATAAAATTATGTTTTTGTCAGACTATACAATGAAGGGGAATACTTTTAGAGGCCTATAACGAAAAAACTCTGTAACATGTTTTATCAATTCATCATCAATAAAATTATGTTTTTGTCAGACTATACAATGAAGGGGAATACTTTTAGAGGCCTATAACGAAAAAACTCTGTAACACAAAGTCCAACAGACAATCCATTATCAAAGGTAACAAACAGAGACATTTATTTGTAAATGATTATCGCAGGTCTTTGTCAGACTATACAATGAAGGGGAATACTTTTAGAGGCCTATAACGAAAAAACTCTGTAACACAAAGTCCAACAGACAATCCATTATCAAAGGTAACAAACTCAATCAGATGAAAAATCCATCGATACATGTAATCGAAAATCTTCGTTAATAAGTTTTCGTGTAGGTGACAACGAAGCTTAATGTAGTATTTTAGTATTTCGTAGAGTAACATTTACATTCATCAACATATATTATACTATATATTATACTTTGTAGGTGACAACGAAGCTTAATGTAGTATTTTAGTATTTCGTAGAGTAACATTTACATTCATCAACATATATTATACTATATATTATACTATATTGTTTATAAATAGAAAATTCCAAAAAATATTTATTAAAAATAAATGCTGCAGATAAATGAAACTTCAATTAGAAATTAATAAGAAATATTTTACATCATCTGTGTGCTGGGCATTTCTATAATAAATCGTTAATTATTACTAATAAACTTATTATATATTTTGACAACGTTGTAGAAAACACGGGTTGAACAACTATCTTTCAATCGGTCCAATATTTTAACATCGGGCAGTCCGTGATGAGATGTTCAAATTACAGCATAACCTTGATGAAGGTTATGCTTTAGATTGCCTGCATTAAGAAAACAGCTGTTGCTGCAGAGATAGGATCTTCATTCAACGTATTCATGAATTTTTTTCCCCAGGTAGTATACAATTTTAATTTACTTCTTCATGATGTGTTTCATATATTTACAAATTCCCATGAATTTTTTATTTCAGCTATAATAAAAAGGACTAATCAAGCACGTGGGTATATATACATATATCTAATATAATAGTGTTCAACACAAACAACTACCGAAAATTATCTTAATGAATGCTATCTGCAGGTTTTTCTCCGATATATGCACTGCCATTTTCGATTAGGGCTTCGCCACCGCGATAATCATAATTGTAACAATAATAACATTAGTTAGCCTTTTGTAGATCTCGTTTTTTGTCGTGAATTCCCAATGATGAGATACAAATCATACATCTAATCACTGCGTTTTTCCTCTGAATCCGGCTCTGCCCTATTTTTTTTAGACATTTATTTGTAAATGATTATCGCAGGTCAATAGCAACACACCTACAAGCACTAGTACTCAGGTATACAAGCTTGTTTTGGTTTACCACAAAATCGTGAAAATAACTTTTTTTTTTATTTTTCATCTTGTTGCCAGGGTCAGCACTAGATTCCTGCCCCTCGGGCAATAATAATCATTGCAAATGAATAATTTTCCTTGGCGAAATGAGCACAACAGTCTGGATTTACGACTGCAAGTAACAGGTGCATAGGTATAGGGAAAGTGGAGTTCCTGACACTTAACGAGATGCTAGCGCCATTGACTCGAACATTTAAACAAGTCGGCTGCCAGGAAGTGTATTAAATTTTGGGGTCCTGCACTTCATGCTACGGTGTATATTTTGACGTGGGTCGCCACGTCTACGACGCTGAAGCGCCACAGTTCACCACATCCGGACTACGCCAGGCGCGCCTGTTGCGTGCAAAGCCCGCCGTCTCGCGCCGAATAAATTGAAGATCGCTAAAGAGGAGTTCCAGAAGATGGTCAAGCTCGGACTCGCCCAACCCTCGTGCAGTCCCTGGTCATCTCTGGTACCCAAGAAGACTGGTGATTGGCGCCCCGGCGGTGACTACCGCCCACTCAACGCGCGCACAATCCGTGACAAATACCCGGTCAGGCTCCTTGACGACTTCACGGCGACTCGTCATAGGAAAACGATTTTCTCGACCATCGATCTGGTTCGCGCGTTCAACTAGATTCCTGTCGCGGACGCGGACAACGAGAAAACGGCGATAATTACTCCGTTCGGCTTGTTTGAATTTCCGCAGATGACTTTCGGCCTGCGAAACGCCGCGAAAACGTTCCAACGCTTCATCGACGAGGTTACACGCGACCTCCCGTTCGTCTTCGCGTACATCGATGACCTTTTCGTCGCATCATCGAGCGAGGCAGAGAATTTAGAACACCTGCGCATACTCTTTGAGCGTCTCCATGAGTACGGACTCGTCATCAACGCAGCCAAGTCACACTTCGGACAGCACGAGGTCCAATTTTTCGGTCATTCAATCAACGCCGACGGTCT
>MVJL01003161.1:0-61258 GCA_002156465.1 Macrocentrus cingulum | reverse complement strand
TGGTTGCGGGGTTTTTTTCATTCGGAAATTTCCCCGCCCTATCGGTGATATCAAATTCTGATACCTCGATGATTACAATTGCAAGAATAAAATCACTTTAAACAAAAAAAAATCCGTGGTAAATATAATATTTTTTTTAATATGATAATACTCGTGCTATACGGATAGCATTTTGTGCTATACGAATTGCATCCTGTGCTATACGGATAGAATTTTCTACTACACAGTATGGCACTTTTCACTATACGGCATAGCATATTTTACCAGTCGTATGGCAGATTTTACTAGTATAGAATAGCATTTTCTACCATATTTCGGTTATACACCCAAAATGCTATATAATATGGCACTGCGTACCCTACTAGATGGCGCTCAGTACCATTATTTTCTAACAGTGTATACATATATTTAAATCCTATACCAAATAAACATAATGTTATTTTCTTTTTGCTTTCTTCGATATATATTTGGAAAGTTTTTTTTTTCTGTTAATTTTTTTTTTCATGGAAATTGAGGTGAAAAAGAATTATTTTCTGACAAAAAACTTCTCAAAGTTGTCTAAATAAGTTTTTTCCCCCGAGTAAAAAAAAAAAAAATAAATTCATGGTTGATCAGTCATGAACATACAGCAGGAATTCATCATAATAAATCCAAATGAACATGTTTGATAAACTTTGAAAGTTCAGCGTGTATCAAAAATGAATTTTTACTGATTGCTGATGTATACTTTTAATGTATTTTCACTACACAAAAATCAAAGTATACTTTTAAAATACATCAAAAGTTTAGCATTTAGCCGAAATTCGTTAAAAATACATTTTTGATACATGCTGGACTCTTATAAAAGTTCATTAAATGTCTATTTTCGTTCGTTAATATGAATTTATGATGAATGCCTTTTCATTGATCAATCATGTATATCTATCTTTTTTAATCGGGTTTTTTTCTATTTTAATTTTAATTCCGTTTTTTAAATTTCCAATTCAAAAAAAGCTTTGTATTTATAAACAAATCTGAAAAATACTTATAATTTTAAGCAGTGTTAAGGAAAATCAATATTTTTTTTTTATTGAAGTTCATGTATAGGGCTCATATTATAGATATGGGATGTATTTTGATCTTGGCATAATCTAGTGTATTATGCTGAAAGTCTGACAATGACACTGCGGGTTTAAAATACCAGTTTCGTTGAACTCGCTGGCTATAATATTATTACAAGCTGTGTATTGCTTGAATTAATCATAAAATCAACACTTTTTATGCATACGATTTTTTTTTTTCATTATTTTTATTTATTTTTTTTTATTAAATTCTAAAAGTGTCATTGTCATTGTTTTCACCTAGATGCGCCGTTAAAAGCCAAAAAGGAAAAAAAAAACAAAAAATACATTCTATTTTTCGACTAAATGTTTGAAAATATTTTTGAAAAATTAATTATCTATATTATTTTTTAGTTATAATTATGATATTAATGCATTTTCAATTGATTTATTGTGATTGTTTACGCGATCCAATCGAAAAAAAATTTTTGAATTCAAAAAAGGTACTAAATAATACTTACAAAACCCATGAATACTAAAATTATAGTTTGGTTCATTGACCGAAACAATGTCACATGTATTCACATATATTGGCCGGGCAAAAAGAACAATTCCCATCAGCTGACGACTGATGTTAACCGTTTTCATGAAACACATACACACGTGTGTCTGTAGCAATCAGCGCAGAGCCGGAAGGAAGCGCTGCACGACTGGCGGAAGTCACTTCCGCGAACGTAAACAAAAAAAAAACGGTCGAGTCACGAACAAAACAGCAGATATTCACCGATTGAACCACGAGAAAGTCGAAATTTTCAAATTATAGACAGTTGACCCGGACTGTTGGAAATTCGTAGCATTTTCCGCTTTATATGTGTCTTGAATATTGTTTAAGAACTCACAAAGACGAGATAAACAAGTGTTTGGGGAAATACTTTATCACGCTGTATCTCGCGAACCGTGGGTTTTATGCAAAAAGTGCTTTCTATCTTTTCGATAGTTTATAAAATTTTACGTTATTTTTGTTAATGAATTTTTTTTGTAATACTAACCGCTCACTAATTACAGTCATTTTTATATCGATGCTTCTTGATTACCTCGGATCAAAGGAGTTACAATTTGCTGCAATTGGTGATCGGTGAGTGCTGGAAAAAAAGTTTATTAACAAAAAAAATGGGAAATTTAATAAACTATCAAAAAGGTAGACGGTACTTTTCACGTAAAATACATGGGTCAGAAAATATTACGTGTTAAAGTTCTTTTTTTGCCAATGGTGGCGAATCCGAACTTTTGTAAAATGGAATAAAAAGAAGAAATATCGAATATGTAGAAGAGTAGTATATGTTTCATTCTTTTGTACGGTGACCTAAGACTTGCGTGCGCACACGCGCCTGCGGTGGCTCCACCTACGACGCGCGGGAGAAAATTGTCTCAGGGGTGACGGGGGCGCTTTACTTGGCAGGGAGCACACGTTGACATTGGCTCACAACGTCAAGATATATCCAGCGTGCAACAATGTTATCTTTTTATGTATTCCGTGCGTCACTATCGACGTGCAGTCGTGCTGAAGGGCTGCTGGCAGCGTTTCACGCGATAGCGAGCTTCCAGGAACGTGAAAGCGTGAAGAGGTCTCTTCGTTCGTTGGGCCCCGTCCATTATTCAACAGTAGAAAAGGTCAGGAGCTATAAAAAAGCTCGGAACCAATCGTAAAAAAACTTCAGACTCGATTGCTATCTGCGACTCGGGGTATATACACGTCAATCAGGGCCGTAAACCTTGGGCCCCGACCTGTGGGCCTGAAAAAAAAATTCTATGATTAATTGTTGAACATGAAATAGTTGATGTAGAGTCATTCGAGTTCCTCCGCAATGAATTTTTTATCATTACTCGGAATTCATACATAAAATCCATGTATGCTTCAATAATAACAGCATTTTATTGCATATAAAATTTTTTTTAAGTCATTTGAATATAAGATCTTCTTAGATGATTTTCGCTGTTTATGTTGAAAAAAAATTTTCTTTCAACTTGGCGATTAGTGATTAGTGATTCTTGTCTGGAATAAAAAGTAATGGCGAAAATGTGTAGATATCAAATTGTGTAGATATCAAAAAATTTTTTTTAGCAGAAAAAAAAAATACATGGTGAAACCATAGAGCACATTCTTTTTGGTTATTTGGGTCTTTGGTTATTTAGTTTTCGTTTAAAATGCAGTAAATATACCGAGTTTTAGGCTAGTTTTAAATATCAAACAGCCTTGGTGATAAATAAACAGATTATGATGAATTTCAAGTGTTTGTGTAAAGAATTGCGGTCGGAGTCTACGGCAAAAAAAAAAAAGTTTCGGTAAAATTTATAAAGAAGGAAGATTAGAGTGTCGTGAATAGAAAAAAAAAAAGATTTACAGTAATTGAATCAAAACTCATCGAGTACCATGACATTTTAACTAGAAATATTAGCGAAGATACCCAACTATATGCGAGAGCATACCCTATTGATTCGCATAAGGGGTGTGCAAAAAAATATTCATTAACTTTTTTAAAATTACCCAGGTGTTGACAAAAAATTTTTTTTTTTCCTAAGAAAATCAAGCATCAATTTTACAACTGTAAATGAGTGATAAAAAATTTGAATCGAACAAAATATTACATTATATGTACTCAAACGTACATTCAGCGACTTGTGGAGTGCAGTGGCTTGGACATGGTTGGTGGACACTTGCGCAAAGATCCGGCAGAAGACTGAGCGGATGAGGGGGATGCGGGGGGCGGTGCGACGCGTAAAAAAGCGACAGAAAAAATTGGGTGCATCCCGTTGGGGGGCGGGGGGTGTGGAGAGCAAGTCAAACCGGTCGATCTGGTCCTTAATTCCTCGCCTGGTTCCTCGCCTTTACTTTCTTCTCTTTGCACCCGATCGCGCGCGCGGCCGCCGCCGCCGCGGGTCTGTGGCTTGTTTTTGTCCGGCTGAAAACGTGGCTGGACGCGCGGTCGTGCGATTGCGCTGGTCATCGCAAAACTAGACTTTCCATTTCACGCTGTGTAATACCTATGGCGCACCGGCGCACCTCACAACAGCGGGCCCCAGCATGCACAGAGCGCGAGGGTCCGGTTGACACTTGAGTATGCGAGCAAACATGAACAAGGCGGAGTAACAATGAGCCAACAAAGCGAGGAGCGAGGGAAAGTGGTGTCCTACTTCCGCGCAGTCTACACCAGCCATGTGTGCTGACGTATGTGTACGTCTGCGCCATAGGAATGCACCGGAGAGAGGCCGCCATGCACACATACTCCGGGCCCCGATAGATTTCTTTATGTAATCGAGCGTGTAACGATGTCTTCTGTGTCGCAAGACGCATGAATGAGTCCAGGGCGTCGTGCGCCATCCATTAGACCATTGCGCGCCTCGATTGAGGCTCCGTGGGCCTCACTTTAGCATCAATTCATTTCGGAGACTCGCGCGAAATGTCTACAATAACATTTTATGCATTATTATTTTTTTCTTTCAAGGATTTTTGTATACAATATTGCATGTTTTTCTTCTTTGACATAAATAAAATATATTCCATGTATTTTACTTATAATATTTTACAGACATGTAGAAACTTGTGGAATGGCTCGAACTTTGAACTTTGGTAGAGCGGTTTATACCAAATGATGAAACGGCCCTTGACATTTTTGTTTTGTTTTTATAATATCTCAAAAACACTTGGACTTACGACATTTTTGTATAAATAGATTTTTGTAGAGAATTTTATATCCTACAAAAAATATTAAGAGCAAAAATATCTAAACTCGTGTAGTTGCCGAGATATTTTGTGTTAGAAGATCACTTTGCCTATGTTTTTTTTTTTCTTAATGACGGAATAGACAGCGCTTGACATTTTTGCAAATATCTCGAAAACTCTTAAGGCTACGATACTTCTTCTGACGCCATTTTGTAGATAATTAAATTCTCCTAGTAAAACTAATTCTTCTCCAGATATTTCGTTGAAATATCATCTGTTTTTTTTTTTTTTTATCGCAATCGCGCTACCTCGGACATTATGATAAATATCTAAAGAAGCATTAATGCTACAATACTTTTTCACTTGACTCATTTTTTAGGGAATTAAATTCTCTACAAAAATGATCGTTAACATAAATATCGTATTTCTCGTCCTTCTCGAAATATTTGCATTGAAAGGCCACTTATTACAAACTCACATATATAGAATATTTTAGAGTGAAACCGACACTCGATGTGTTATTTACAATTATTCAAAAATCTTTAGCACACGTGGAAAATATTATTTCCAGAGTGACACACTCAGAGAAAAAAAGGAAAAAAATATATATATATATAGAAAATACCGTATGCACAGAATTTCTCATGAGAAAATCAACAAATTGCTCCTGGACGGTATCGCACAAATGTCTGACTACTTTTTCTTTTTTGATTTATCAACAGTGACTATCCTCGGATGCTCCGGCTAATTCACCTCCCACTGGAGAACACTTGTGTCGGCACCGCCGGTGGACACGAGGCGCGTGTTGTCCTGTAGAAAACCGACGCTCGTCACGTGACTGGAGTGGCCGCCGTAGGCGTGTGAAATCGACTGGAAAATCGCAATCCGTGAGTACATCAGTATAATTTTCCACAATTAAATAACTGCCTTACCTTCGGCTGTGCGGCCGGATACGAGAAGAGTTTGAGCTTGCCAAAGTCGTCGCCGGTAGCGAGTAATTTACCGTCGCCGCTGCGGGCGCAATTGTTTACATCGGTACCGTCGGCACCTTCCGGCCATATACCGATCGTCTCAAACGATATAACGCACGTGTGTGTTGCCCAATCGACGTCCTTCAAGCTCGATGACTGGGGTATTTGTCGGCAAATACCGGGATTCCCTGTTTTGCGTTGAATTTAGTGATTTACGTTGAAAAAACGGAAAACAGAATTTTTTTCTACTTACAATAGAGAAGCTCATAGTCCCCGCTATTGCTTCGCAAGTATTGGCCATCCACCGACCAGTCTAGGTGAGTGATAAAACTCGAGTGACCCTGAAAATTGAGAAATATGCGATTAAAATAATGAATTTTGAGGATTATCAGGCGAAGCGTGAGTCCTGGCAGTGCAGACTCGCTAATACGTGGTCTATGTGTCTTCGACGGGTTATTTTAGGGGTTGCTAGTAGTGCTCAAAGTGGCTTTTGAGGTATTAGTACAATTTCAGCTTACCCGAACCTTTCGTATCCTCTTTGGCTATGAATTTACAAGATTTTTATTTACACAAGAATATTTTTTACTACTTATATTTCTAAAAAAAAAAAACGGAATTTCATCCAAAAAATGATAGCATTCAATTTTTCAACTTGATTAAATTGTTTCTCACGATTATTGTGTAGAAAAAAAAATTTTTCCGGTGAAATATTTTGAAGGTAATATGTACATACCATGCATCGACCGACTCGGCTGTACTTTTTCGCAGCCTCGGTGACTTGATAGATGTAGATGTGATTATCGCGCGACCCGATTGCCAGCAGTGAGCCATCAGGTGAGAAACGCACTACTTGAAGCGGCTCTGAACCGTCCGAGTGATGAGTATAAAACTCCCTTGACTCACTGTCAATTACCAGCCATTTGCCGGACACGCAGCCCACCACCATGACACTGCCGTCCGGGGAAAAGCACACACTTTGTGCCTGCTCCTAATCGCAAAGAGAAAATAAATTACTCAGACTGTATTCAGAATACTTGAAATAATTTTTTAGATTGATGGTTAACATTGTGATGTATAAAAATTGTTAATTTTATAACAATAACATGTGTTTAAAACAAAGAAAAACGCATCGCCAGAAAATTCCGACTTTTTTACTTGCTGATATCTTGATAAGGATGCAAGTTGGACAAATTTTGCTAAGGACCTATTTTGTAGCTAATAAAATTCTCTACAAAAAAGATCTCTTACGAAAAATTTGTATTATTAGTAGTTTTGAAGATATTATGATTTAAAACAGCAAGAGAACTTTTCCTATACGTTCTTTTGGCTTTAGAGACGCGATAATTCAAATAACGATTTTTTTAATCAATAAAATTTTCTAGAATAGACGTAAGGCCCAAAATTAGGCCCCGGTACGTACCCCGATGTCTTTGCTCCAGACAACCGAGTGACTGAGACTGTCCCACATTTGCAAAAGTCGGTCGTGGGCCGCGGTAGCAAATTGCGGAAGAGTCGGATGGGCCGCAAGGCCCCAAACCTCCTCCGTGTGTCCAAGCATAGCCGGACAAAAGCCCATCTCGATATCACCAACGAGAATGCAATTGCGCGTGGTGCCGACGAGTAGTTGCGACCCTCTGCCCTCGGAGAGGGTGCGAATGCCTCCAAAATGGTCCTCGATTTGGGCACCTTCACCCGTGGGGGTCAGTGTAGCGTCAAAGTAGACAATTCGACCGTCCTTACCACCGCCGGTAACGATGTTTCCGTCTTTGAGTACGCAAATAGAGAAAATTGAGCCCTCGTGGAGATTTTTCACCAGGTGAGCGATTGTGTTGGTTCCTGGAGACAACAGGCGGGAGGTAGGGGTGGCTTAGAAGTCGGGGTAATTTTTATTAGGTACCTCTAGCCCAGACGATGATGTTTCCGTTGCTGTCGCCCGTCAGAACGTCTCCGTCCTGGTTAAACGCCACGCACGTAACGTAGCGCGGCTTTTCCCGGCTCTCAAACACCCCCATGCGCTTGTACAGCATCCCTCCGTTGTCCAGCGACCAAAAGGACACGTGTCCTTTACCACAGGAGACGATCTGGTTGCGTTCAAGCGGGTGCCAGTCTGCGCAAACTACTGTATCGACCGAACACTGAAAATTTTTAATTTTAGGGTGAAAAAGGAGGTTTTTTTGGGGGGTTTTGAGGTACTGACCTTGGTTTCAGTTATCTTTGTGCCACGCTCACCCTTTTGCCAGTCCCAAATTGAGATATTGTGGTCGGATGTCTCGTCAATGGCGCACAGATAGCTGCCTCCGTCCGCCTTGGAGAATGACAAGCAGCAGATTGAGCCGTCAAATTCGCCCATTCCGATTATCGTTAGGGTTGTTAGGCTCACGGCATTCCAGATGCGAATGTGGGGCTGAAATTGTAAATTTTAATCAGGTTAGATGATTTTGATTTCAAGCTGGGGTAAAATTTCTCCGCTAAATTGACGCTTCAGCTCGTCGGAGCAGGGAGAGCGTTGTTTTTTAGAAATAGCTCGGAAACTAGATGACTTAGCAGAATTTTTTACAGAACCTTTTTTAAAGATCTTAAAATTCTCGACAAAAAAGATTCTATTAAATTTTCTATAAATCCCTTAGTTTCTGAGATATTTTCATATTTTATAAAAGTGTTTCAAACCTTTTATCTGGTGGAATTAAACATCGTAGGTTGCTATTTGAACAATATCTTGGAAACTATGAGGTTTATTGAATTTTTGATCAGGACCTTTTTTGTAGGGAATTTCAAGATCTACAAAAAAGGTTGTGATAATATTTTTTTTATCGCCCTTCGTTTCCACGATAATCGCAAAAAAGTGTCGTATTGAATTTTTAAATTATCAAACTTTCGAAATAGAATTGTGTTGAACTCGGTCCCCACGGGTCTATAGCATTTCTACGCCATTTCTGGCCAAGTCATACCAACTAAAGAATTGCAATAAAAATTCTGCGTGACGCAACATTACCATAGCATCGCGCCGATCAGTACCAGCAACTTGTCCCGTGGCTACGATCATTTTATTGGGATGTATGGCAATGCACTTGACGTCATCAGTGTGTCCCAAGTAGTGTCTTTGGCTGTGCTCCTCCATATTGTAGAGGACAACAACGGCTGCGACAAAATATACAATTTCGCCGGTTGGCAACAGGTGTAAATTACTCCGGCAGTCCTTGCCACGATATCCATAGACCCAATCGAGCTTCAGCTTGCTCTGAGGTGGCGTGTTGACTTTGTGTGGATCGTAGGAGTCAACAAGGGGCGTCGGAATGTGCAGGACTATTGGCCGGCCCCGTAAATACATTCGCACAGTTCCCTCGGACTCGTTGAACTGCATGTCTCGCGTGCTGCAAAACGTCCAACGCAAATTAGTTTAAAAATTTGTCCTGCCAACTAGCTACCTTCTTTCATGCGTCACCACTCTACAATTGCAATTTTTACACTGTGTGAGAAAATTTGACCAAACTCGCAGCCGAGTCGCAGACTCACTGGCTTTACCTCGAGATTTGCCCTCTCTCCATTGCACTCGTTCACGCCAGCCATTTTTTACCACGCTGCGATGATTCACAGTCGCGTAACACTTTGTAAAAGACCTTCAAAGGCATTTTGACTTATCGTGCGTCTCTTTGGCATGAAGCCAACGAAGCCTAAATCCCCCCTCGCTCTCCGCAACATTTTCTCATGCACGAAAGTCGGAAGCCACAGGAAAATCACTTTCGCACATTTTTGCCATGCTACACTGAGCGAAAAAATTACTTAATTGAAGAAAAATATAATATTGGGAAAAAAATCGATTTTATTGGTTTGTTTTTTTAGTTATTTGAAAAAAAAAAAAAAAAAAAAACGAAAAAACGATCCAACAAATTTTTATATTTTTTTTATAATCGAAAAAATTTTATGCTGAGAAAATCAATCGTATTTTCGGAAAAGTCTTCAATAAAACATATGTAGTGTGTGATGTATACATGATTATATATCACATATATTATAATATACGATTTTTCAATTTATCAAAATATATCAAATATATCTTTAGTGAAATTGTCTACTAAATGATGTATATAGTATGCCAACTAGTGAAAAGCTCAAATGAAATTATTTACCCGTGCTTGACGTTGCTCAGGACCGGGGGCTTGAACAGGTTGAACAGTGACTTGGTTGACGCTGACAATCTACAATAATCAATAATGCAAACGAAAAAGCATGCTGTGCAAAAATGAAGTCAAATATCATACAGCCACATGATAGTGAAAATTATTTACAAAAAAAAATGCATACAAAAAGTGTGTCAAAGATCCACCACCGCAGAGGGCCCAACAATGATTGTTGTTTGAATAAATTTTTTATTTTTTTTTCCCGTGATGAATTATTTCATCATAAAAATTTTATCCCAATCTCGCGGTTGGATTTTTGACATTTTTTTCGCTGATACAGAGCTTATTTTGTATCATACCTGGACGTGCCTAGCTGTGCGTTGTTTGGATGAGTAAAATCCCCAGTTGACGACCACCGTTTGGCACGTCTCAAGCTGCTCTGGGGCGGCCCGTTTGCCCTGGCCGTCGGTGACCTGTTGATTGTGTGATACCGTTAGCGACAGGGGGTTGAATGTATATTGCATACTGAGTCGGATCTCGTTAATATAATCACTCCTAACATCGTCACATGTCGAGTAAAATCACTTGGGCGTATTCAACAGTAGTATTTTTCTTTTCCTGAAGATTCCTCTACAGGATCCGTCGATTTTCTCGATTTTTTTTCTATCACATGGTACAAATTTTCGTTCAGAACCAAAGTTCTCATTTTTTACCGATTTTTATCGCATGAAATGCACAAAAAGTAATTTTTTTATCGCGTTTTAAGTGGGAAAATCAGACAGACTGTGATATCTTTACGATTTAAATAGTAATTTTATGTTTCGGAAAAATTATCAGATGTTTAAAGTGATTTTGGAGGTCCCGGGGGTCTTACCTGGATACGGGCAGGGGTGTAGCTCGTGGACTAGGCGATGGAACTGGCGAGACGCTGCTGCTGCTCGGACTGTCCGAGTGAAGAGACCCCGTGGACTGGTAGTGGACGGAACGCCTGCGGTTCAATTAATTTTTATAATTAATTGCGCGCCCATGCGGCATATTAGGGGGTAAATTTACCGTTGGGGTAGCTGCGAGGGTGCGGTATAGCTGACTGGCCTCCTGGGACTCGCCGTTGCGTCCCGAACGTCCTGTGCCGACCCCGAGGACGATGAATTCCGCAGGCAAGTCGCCACCTGACGCGTTCGGTCCTTTGACGTCGAGTTTGGAACGCCTAAAATAATTTTTTTTATTGAATTAATTTTTTTTTTTACTATTTTATTGAGTTGTAGGAATATTTGAAACGGGTTTTTAAAGATTTTTTGAAAGTCTTTGACGTTTAAAAAAAAAACGTTTTCGTTTATATTTAATTTTTTTTGGATCTTTCAGATGATTGTTTTGGTGATTTTCATTAAAGACAATAGAGTTATGCAAATTCTCTTTGATGAATTTTGAAGAAATTTAAATTTCCTATATTGCTTAATTTTTCAAATATTACGTATTTAATGAAATTTACTTTTTTCAATATATCTCTAATTTTTAACAATAACCGAGATATAATCAAAAAAACTTGAAAGCATTGAGGTCAGGTTAGAGTATACAGTTTGTTGTCACAAATACCGATGGAAAATTGGTTGGAAATTTCAACAAATGTCTTGGGACATTAATTTAATGGTTCAACTGTGTGTTAATTAACTCTTGGCCGCGTAGTGACAAGTTATTAATAGCACAACGAGAATGACCTTAACCATCGCGTGCTTTTCGACTCGTCGCCACGAACTTTCGCTTGACCTCGGGCTTTCCGCGATACAAGTCAAGGTAGCGGGCTGTATAATGCCACAAAATCGCCGTCAAAGTCACGCGCGTTATAATTCTGTCGGTAAGGAAGTTTCTCAGCCGGGGAAAAAGTCGATTGCAAGGTGATATCGCGGCTAGGCACGATCCTCGCCTGTTTCTCATTATTGTTCCGGCCCTAATCGAGCCATTCAATCTCAATCTTGATATTTATCTTTGTATTTTTTTTTAGTATAAAATTTATTACTTACTTCTCAGGGGAACGTGGCCGTTGCGCAGCGGCGATGACAACGTTCTCTCGTTTCTCCTCTCGTTTCTCTCTTCCTCGCGTCGATCTCGACCCTCAAGTTGGGCAATTCGTCGCAAAGCGTCCGCCAAAGTTGCTCGGAGGCAAACTATCTCGTCCCTTTGAGCCAAGGACTGTCTCTCGAGGTCTGCTACCCTGCCAAGAAGAGATCCAGTTTCGCATTCCAACATCTCATCTGCAACAATCGATAAAATCGCGGTTAAAAAAAAATCTGTCTAGAAATGGCCCATGGGACCCAATTTTGACAACGCACAGACATTAGAAAAGAACGAAATAATTTTTTTCTCGCAATTTTTATACTCGTCATGTATACTCGTACTTTCGTAATGATTTTCGAATAGTCAATAGTTCATTGGACCTTGTGGGCCTCAATTCTGACAACGCACAGACATTAGAAAAAAATAAATAGATTTTTTCTCACAATTTTTACACTTGACAGTAAAAACGTTTTTGTAATATGATTTTCGGATAGTCAATACTTCATTTGGGCCCCGTGGGCCTTAATTTTAATACCTCGTATCCGAAAAAAATGAAAAAAAATTTTTTCGCAATTTTTCAATTTGATTTACCGACAAATGCATCGGTAAAAAAAAATTTAATATCAGTAAATCGTTAATGTCTAACTTGGGGCCCGTAGGTCCCAATACTTTTACAACCTCCCACGAGGAAAAAAATAGAATTTTTTTTTTTATTTTCAAATTCAATGATTTATCAATTATCTCGTCGGTAAAAAAAATTATAAATGAATTTTTGGACAGACAATAGTTCATTTGAGTTTAATGAGTTAAAAAATGAAAAAAAAAATTTATTTATCAAAAAATGAATTTAAAAATTTTTTTCGCCTTATGGGAGTATTTTTTTTATTTGTCGAGTATTATAAAACGCGATTTTCCAGTGAATCTGTCGGTAAAAAAGGGCCTAATGGACAGTTGGGGGTTGATTATAAATACAGCGGGGAAAAGTGAAGAAGAATTTTTTTTTATGGAAGAAAATACTCACTCCACGCCTGTTCGGCCTCGTTGATAGTGTTCATCGTGTCTGGTGTAGACATGATGAACTCACGATGACCTCTAGTCTTAATAAACTATAAATTTAGTGACCGACGCTTCATCTATACCACGCTTTCTCCCAACTTTCACACTTTCGACTGACAAAGTCAGATGAAATTGGCCGCGACGCGAGCAATTCGCGTTTGTTGCGTGTGCATTATGTAACGCACGTCGGGAAACGATTTTTTTTTCGACTTATTATAACTATCAGAGGAAGTGGTCGGAGTCGGCGGCTCGTCCCAGCGTCATATCAAGCGTGTCGTCACTTCATTTTATTACCAGATGCACGCTGGAAAAATCAGGCTCAAGCACACGAGAGCAGGAGTGTATTTGGTTACATGTGCAATTATTAAACGCGTCGCAATAAGTCTCACAATTGCTTGGCGCACTGTTTACTCGGTCTCAAAACACTCGCCTGCACGGTATGCGTGCATTTGACGATTACGCTACGGACTCGAGGGTGCGTCAACATTGTGCGCACTCGCCTCACGTGTCGTCCCTGTGGCAGCCCCAACGCTACTGGCGACTCAACTTGCTCTCTGCGATCAATAACAAACGTTTAGAGGGCGCCCTCTGCTCCCCGGAAATCACCCATAAGCAATTCAAAAAAATATATATTCAATTATTATAATTTAAATTATGTTTTTCCTACTTTTTTTCTGAATTGAAAATTTTTTTTTCTACTGAATATTATGGGATATTTCAAAATATTATTATTGAGGGAGGAAAATTATGTTTTTTTTTTTTTTCACTTACAGGTATGCCATTTTATGGCGGCTTAAGAGTGAAAAAATAAACTTTATACGCATGTGTTGCAAAAAATTTTTTTATCGAGGGAATAATTTTTTTTTTTATTTAAAAATCGTCGTTAAATCTGAACGTATTTGGAACAATTTTTTTTTCATTGTACGAATTGATTTTTTCTGCGGTGTGAAAAGGGTCTCTCTTTGAAGGATGTGTGTGGTATTTTTTGTTTGAATAATGATTTGCGAGGGCGCATTCGCGCACGCTCGATCGAGCGCACGTCGCTTAATTGCTCCTTCGATCATTTTTTCACACACTCGGATGATTCTGCGATTTTTTTAACGTATAAGGCATTAGGCATTGGATATCTCGCGCGTCGAAAATTGGATTTTACGCACCGACAGCCTCGTTTAATCGCACTCGTCTGTGCATCTGTTGCGACAATGTAAGTATAAATGTCAGGGAAATTGTGTGCGGTTTAATGAAAATGTGCAATCGATATAATTTTATTTGAATTAATATTTCTTCAAACATTTTTTAACTTTTCAATTTATTTTAATTTTTGCGATTTAAATATAATACCTTTTTTCCAAAATTAAAATCGCGTCAAGAGGTTAATTAAAATTTTTATAAGATAATTATTTAACGAGTATATCAATACTTATTGTTTTTTAAATACATATATACCGTAAATAGAGACTATCCGGATAAAAATTATGACAGGCGATCGAATTAAATAGAGCAAATATTGATGTAATTTCATCCAAAGTAAAAAATATTATACAAATAATTAAAAAAAAAATTTTTCTTTTTTTCAATTTTATAAAATTAATCGTTATATAAATAAGTAGACTTGAAAGTTATAATTTTGGAGCCGCAAAGAAAGTGTTAAAAAAATATGGCGGTGCATGAGGAAACCGCAAGTTTGTATCTCACGATGGCCTTTAACGCCTGAGAACTCGTGTGACCTTGAAAGGCGAGTCTCATTTATTAGATCGATGCAAAAGTATGCACGATGCAGCGCTTAAATCAGCTGTCCAGCCGTTGGAAATTAGTTTTGACGGCTTTAGGCACGGCTTTTAATTCCATTAGGGAAGAATTTTCATTGTTGGCAGATGTAATCGCGCGCAGGAGTGAGCAATTAAACTAACTACACCCACAGTGTGGCGGCAACGCCCACCGACGATTTACTGTCTAAAAATACGGCGATATTATCGATCTATACTACGCATCAAATATATTGGATAAATGCGCGTGTTCGGCAAGCCTTTCATGCATATAGGTATACTGTAAAAAATAATACCTACCCATTTCCTGACAGGACTCGTAATTCTGATGGCCGTTCACGCGCATCGTGCATATAGTCTTCACTTATTGTTGTATTTCTCTTTCATTATTTTTGTCAGCACCTGCACAGGGTAATTAAGCAGCTCATTATAGACTATATATTCGAAAATACACACTTTTATTTCCTAAATTTTCATGCAATTAAAATTTTTTATATATTGCAAATAAATCTCTCTAAGATATCCAACTAACGGTAAAAAAAAAATTGTTTTGATTTGGAGAAAAAAATTTTTTTTTAATTGAGTTCTTTATAATTTAAAAATATTTTTTAAGTATTTTTTCACTTTTTTTTTTTAAATTTTAGACCAGACTAGATGGTGATGAATTAATTTAAAATCAATGATGATGACTATAGAGTATATTTTTTTAGGAATAAAATTTTTTTGTTCTATTTAATTGTTCTAATACCATTTATAACAAACGTTGGATTAGTTGGATATCTTTGATATTATGAGTTATTTGTTCATATATTAAGGCACACTGTTCTCAATTCTGGTCTCAGCGTATGTAACGCAAAACCAGTAAGCATTGACCCAACACGAACATTCCCTTATTCGTGAGTGAGCCAGCAGCTTATTTATTTAGCTTCTTAAGGAAGCGAATAACTTTCTTATTTCTTCTATCGACAGTACACCTATATATAAGTATAGGGGCGCACGCGTTATTCGCTCGAATTTACTGCGCGCGGGTGAGAGTGAAAATTGAGCCTTCTGGTCGGAATATAAAAAATTTTATAGACTTCTTATTGTCTACAGTTTGCTATATATGCTTTGAGATAAATTCCTGCATTAAAATATCGATGAGAGTTTTTATTCTTAAAAAAAATCGTTTTTTAATTTTCAATGGAGAAAAAAATTTTTTACAGCATAATTTTTTATTTTTTCTCTCAGAACGGCAGATAAATATGTTATCATTATAACATATGGAACGCTGGCAGTGAACTAACTGCGCGCTGCTCAAGTTAGACCAGGGTTCCCGCAGGTTGATAACTACCTTGCCACTACTGTTCTCGCCGGGAAATAAAACGTATGGGGGAGGTCACTCAACTGCGCTGCATTTGCATGCTCTATACGGAGACGCGCGCAGTCGCACGCTTTTTCTTATTGCTTCTTTTAAAAAAGCCTCGAGTTTTTTTCCTTAGGACGTCTCAGAGCCTTTAAAAAATTTGTAAAAGACTGGAAAAAAAGTTGAGTATATTTTTCTGTGTCTACTGGGATGAATTAGAAAAAGAGTACTTTTTAAAATCACGAATATCTTGGGAATTATGCAAATTACGAGAATTTCACTTAAAACCTTTTTTATAGATAATTTCTTGATACATAAAAAAGATTATGAGTAAAAATTTCATAACGTTAATACTTTTCGAGATATTTGCTGTCTCAAAAAAAAAAAATACAACTCCATTTTGCGTCGATGTTTTTTCAAGGACTTTACTCTATTGTAAATATCTTGAAAAGGATGATAGTTACAAATTTACTGTATAGAACCTTTTTTATAGAGAATTAAGTTCTCTGTAAAAAAGGTTCTAAGAAAAAATTGTGTGTTGTTATTACTTCTCGAGATATCCGTCACCAAACAAACTGCTGAATATGCCATTTCACGTCGACGTGGTTTCAAGGACAATTCTCTATGGCAAATGTCTGACAAACAGTGACAGTTGCAAAATTCTTGTTTAGTTAATTCTTTCTTGAAGACAATTGAGTTCTTTATAAAAAAGGTTCCAAGTATTTAATTGCAAACTCCAACAGTTTTCGAAATATTTACCGGGAAAGTAAGTGCGAGCGTCTCTGATGCCATGGTAATTCCAAGCAGTTTACACGTTTTACCTTATCAAAGTGTGTCGAGCGGGTCATCAGACGAGGTTCTTAGTCTCATTAAATATAGAATTGTATACAAATATGTACCGAGATCAGTGTGATGTAATTGTTTGATACTGGCTATGTGTCATGCACAGATAAGAACAGGGCTCTTGTTATTACCGCGCGGACAATAGAGCTGAATCGTAAGGTGGAAAAAATAGCAGAGTATAGAGTTCCTCCACTGCCGGAGAACGTCGTCACGGTTATCGCGATTCTGTGGGAACGCAAAAGTCCCGGGAACGTGACCCGAGAGGAATTCCTCACCAACATTTCGTCCTCGAATCACATTTTTTTTCTCACCAGCCCAATAACAACCTTTATGCCATTGGCATAAACACTCATGCCCCATCGCTGGTGCCACAAAAAAAAAAAATTAACTACCACATGAAAATTTTATTGCGAACGTCCATTACCTTAGCCGAGCGGCGCTCGCAATTGACAGAGATTCACTGCGCATTCACTCGTAAATTTCCAATTTTTTTTTGTTGTTTTTAGTTTGAAAACAAAAAAACAAATAACTTTTCTACACAAAAAATATTTAGCACTTTCTTTCGATTGCTAACGCCCGACGCAAAATATCAACTCAACCGACGTGTCTCCGAAAATGCGCCCAAAATCGTCAGGGCCCTCGGGCAACGACTTGAAAATACTGCGGAGTGGGGTCCGCACGTTCGAAACCCCGGCCAGGTACTGTCGAGGCCAACAGGTGAGCCGTGCCAGCACTTGGAACGCAGTGGTGGCGCTTGGAATTTATAAAATAAGCTGCAAACGCGAGTGCCCCGCCGTGAGGAATTCCCTTTTTTTTTTTTTTAGATTTCTATCCGCGAGTTCTCAAAATAACAATGGCGCTAATAACTCAATAGCCTGACAAACCAAAAATAATCAATCTTGAATATGGATTGAAAAATTTCAATAGAAAAAATTGACTGGAATAAAAAAAAAATTTTGTATTTCACCGCAAAAAAAATTTATTTTAGTAGAAAGGAAATTATTTTTTTCATTGATTTTTGTTGAAAATTAATTTTGATTGATTATTTGATTTTATTTTTAGTTTGAAGTAATGAGGTGAAAATTTTTACAGCAAAAAAAAATTTTTTTTTTGAGTGGAATGACCGGGCGAGAAAAATTCTTGGTACGTTCCTTTCTCGGCAACCAATGAACGCGCAACTAGTGGGGGGCAAACTCGTAAACTTTGTTACACGCGTGTGATGGCATCGCAGGTTATTAACGGCTGTTGACAGTATTAATGATGCTATCGTCTTACGTCTGTTTACAAAGCGATGAGTGTTAAATGGCGGCGAGCAGGCTAAAATTATTGTTTGATTCGCAGACGTTGGAAGTTTTGGCAGAAGTGTGTATTTTAATTACGATGAGGCGAGGAGGACATCTGCCGCCGGGTTTTAGCGATGACTCGCGACGTTTGAAAAAATCCACGCGCCTTTTTCGACAATTGGTGTTGTCACAGAATGGCAGTCGGATCGCACGGATGTCTGTATTTTTTTTTACACTCTTAATCGCGTTTTCTTCACATTCTCCCGGGCCGTAAAGTAAAAGTTGTACACATCCCTTTCTCTCGGCTGCAGCCCCGCGATCAATTCATCGCCCGCCGCTTCCGGCCGCTGCCGCGAGGCTGGGAGAGCGTGACTGAAATTACTCACGTCGACATTTTCGACTGACATCAGAGGAAATATAGCTTTTCGATCATTATCTTTTGTGGGTGTTGTAAATTTTTGTCCTTCTACCAGACGAAGAAAAAAAAATTCATTTTTCAATCGTAAAATTGTCCTGCGGGCACTAGTTGGTATTTTTCTCCTTTTATGTTGCTAAATTAATTGAATTTATTTATTATGAAAATGGAATTTATCTGTAAATTTATATCAAGTCATAAAGCTACATTATTCTAGTAGCTGCGGTGTCCGAGAGGTTAAGGAGTCGGATTCGAAATCCAATGGGTTTGACCCGCACAGGTTCGAATCCTGTTCGCAGCGAGGTTTTTTTTGCCCTCAATTTTTGGTTTTGAAATCTTAAAAAATATCATAAAAATTATTTTAAAAGTATCATAATAGATTTTGCGCTTTTAATACAAGTTTATTTCTCGTTAAAATCCATGAATTCGTGATTTGCACGGTGGTTGATGCTTTTTATAGCGGCACTAGGGGGTTGGAGTTGTTTTTTTGGTATTCTTTAGACACTTGAGTACCTTAAAAAATTATATTTCATTCTACAATGGAGAAATATTATCTTGGATTAAAACACTTAACACTATATTTCATAATTATTTTCTTTAAACTTACGGTTTAGGGGTGTGCAATGGTTTTTAAAACGACGCCGAGGGGTTGCAATTTTTTCGGGTGCTCTTCAGACTCTATTGCAACTGTAAATCATTTCGATTTCAGCGTTTGGACGTGAATTTCAATCGAAAGATATCAATCGATATTGAATCTACCTACGTCATTCGATGTATTTTGACCTTTTAAACAGGATAAACACAATAGGTTTAATGAGCAAAGTCATCCAGAGGAGATAACACGGAGAAATGGTCATTTTTGGTGGATATTGATATTTTTTCGTGCGTTCCAATCTGATGATATAGCTGTAGGGAGCTGTAATTTTTTTTTAGTGGTAAATTAATAAATCCCCCGGTACCCTATGCTAAATTCCTACTTGATTATCAGAGCTGATATAGTTTCAATAAATTGTTGATTATGTAGATTTTATTGACACATACACAGTGATATATCAGGACGGGTTAAAAATCAATTTATGTAAAGATATTTTAATTTTGTTTCAGCAGTTTGATGGGGAACTTGAAGCAGCACTCTTGTCCCTGCTTGTTCCACAATCGCCACTTGAGGTTGTAGGATCGCTGCAAACGAAGATAAAATGTGAGTATATATTTATTACTTATTTATTACTGATGGATAAAAAACAAATGCACAGACACATCCACGTAATTTTTCAATTTAGTGGACAGCGACCTTGTAACATTTTCTCAGGCTCTAGTAATAGTTTATATTGAGGCAATGGGACTGAAAGTATGTTGAGGGTATATTTTCGTGGCAAACTTACGACAGGAAATTTGTCTGATAGCGGTATGGTTGTTGAGTACGTTTGTTTCTGCCCCGGTTGTGCTGGACAAGTTGTGTACGGGCAGGCGTTACCATCCATGTGTATCAGGGGCATATCCATCATGGCATTGACCCAGTAGGCACGAGATTCCAAAGTATCACCCGCAAACTCTGTGAGGAAAAATTATCAATCGAAGATTTACATTATTAATTAACTCTGGAGGAAAAAGGTCACAATTCAAAAGGTTACAAGATTTTTTCATAGAATATTTTTTGTAGCTCTTGAAATTCTCTATAAAAATTGCCATGAAAATTTTTTTCATTAAACGCACGGTTTTTAAGATATTTATGAAAAAAGAACCTTCAATTTTTAAACACTTAATTTTATAAATATTGGAAACAAGTGCAGAGTGATTTTATTTCTCAAATATTTCAAAATCAGCGAAAGATATGAAATTTTGTATAGAAATCTTTTTTTTAGCTTTTGAAAATCTCTATAAAAAATGTTCTCACAAAAAATTTTCTAAACCAGGTATTTTCTAAGATATTTGTAGAAAAGGAACCTCGAAATTTCCCATTGAATTTTAGTCTAAATTTTCATGCGAAAATTCATACCTTGTGTATGTTTGCCAAACAACAACTAACCTGCAGTGTAATCAAACGCGATGGAGGCGGGTATTCCACGAACCAGTTCGCACTGCTTGGCCGCACCAGCAGACGTAGGCTTTTCCCAGTCCTTGCAAGGTGTAACACGAACTTCATGCACAGTGCAGTTGATGACAGGATTCGGGTCTGTGGAAAACACGTGAATAATAAAAATAACCAATTAATCACTTCGAATTAATTAATGACTCACCGTCGCGATCTACACACGTGGTAAATGGAATAATCTCGGCGGCGGTGAGGCCGATGAGGGCAAGAAAAATAGCTAGGACCGTGCTCATCATCGTGACCGATCGTCTCAAGTGGTCGAAATCAAATGTGGCATCGTTGTAAATCGTATGTTGGTCTCAATTCAGCCGGCAGATAAACTACTCCCTCTCCAGTAGTTCAGCCAAAGGTCAATTGAGATAGCACGTCTGTACAAAATCACTTGAGCCGATGGTAACGGATGTGAAAATTTTTTTCAATGTTTTTCGTTTGGTGAAAAAAAATTTTTTTTCTAAAAAAAAAGGGGTAGAGGGTGGTGGCCGGATACTAATTAGTAATCTTGTGACTCTTTCATGTGATGTCGACTAATGAAAGACGTTACGCCGCTCTGAATATGTCTAGAAAAATAATTGAAGACAATTGTTAAATTGTGCATTTCCTCCAAACTGTCCCAGTGTCCGGCCGACAGTTAATTTACTGCCAAATATGCGTGACTCGTTTCAAATGAATGTTACTATTATATGATGAAATATATAATCGGCACGTGGAATATTGCTGTAAAAAAAATTATCCATCGGCCATCAAAGGTCGAGGATGAAGTCAACAAGCGAGCTGGATGTTATCGGTTTTTTTTTTATGTCAAGAGAATTTTTTTAGGGATCACTGAGAACTGAAATTGAAAAAAAAAAAAAAAACGATTTACTGGCCTTCGATAGAAAAAAAAATTTAATAAGCATTTATGTTATCAAACGATGAGTCACCAGAAAAAAGAAAATCCATGATGAAACCATAGAGCATACCCATAGTGCAATAGATAAATTATATCTTGAAAATTTTATAAAAATGTGGGATTGGATAAAGGTATTTGAAAAAAAAAATAATATTAAGAAAATTGGAGTAATTTATTTTTAAATATATATTCGACAGTGGTGATAGCAATAATTATATGTATATTGTTGGTGGAGATATAGTATTTTTAATAGGGTAAAATTATATAGGGGTAATAACTGTACAAAAGTGTTGAGATTTAAAAAAATTGTTTGTCATTAAAATTTGAGATTTGATTATAGTGGCAGTTGATGGCAGTGCCTGGGAATTTCAAAATTTGTATTTTAATCTTCTTTGGTTACCTGAATTTCGCTTCAGATAATTTTTTTTTTCGTCGGACGAAATGTATATATTATAAGGGAGGGAAAATTCGGTAAACTCTTTGGCAAATAATTTGCAACATTTTTTTTTACTGTTCGAAGCTTAGTACTTGTGTAGAACAGTGTATCGCGTGATAAATTCGCACAAATGAGTGGAAAAACTGTTGAGATCCATGTGTAGAAATTTCTTATTTCGACGGATATCTCGAAAACCGGGAGGTTTATCAATTTTTTGCATGATATCTTTTTTGTAGCTCTTGAAATTCTCTATAAAAAAGATTCTATAAAAAAATTGATTAATTCTGATAGTTTTCAAGATATTCGGGAAACAATTCGCTATACACAATTATATAGTCCTGTGACAGTTTAACACGTACACTTTGTACATCGTTGTAAATTTGTACTTGAATAATTAACAACAACAATAAGTTAACCTCAGGACAGATTAATCGAGCGCAAGTTGGAGCAAAACTCTCGATAACTGCAACTGACAGGCGCTGGCCGGCGGCGACAGCGCGCTCTCGCGGGAGCGTCAGTCAAACTACGTAAATAGGGTCCTTGCAAACGGATATTCTGGCTTCCTGTAGAATTCTCAGCCTCGGTCCCAGCGGCACACCCATTTTCTGTAACCTCTCCTCGCTCAAATAGGGCAGCTCGACCATTCCCACTTTTTCTTTTTCAAAAGCCGTAGCATATTTCTAAAAAAAAAATCCACAGAATAATAAAATATCGTCAGTAAAATATCCGCGACGCTGACTCACCTCGTAGCCAAGCTCTCGCAGGAAGAGCCGAATGAGTGGGGGCTCGGTTCCAAAGAATTTCGTGAGCTTTTTCACCCGCGAGGGATTGGAGAGCGCCGGAAGCTCCGAGTCTTTGATCAATGGCTGCGACTGCGATCGTACCATTGCCATGCTTGTTTGCGTTCTCAGAGCAGCAATCTCACCCCGAATATTTTCCATCTCCTGAATCATCAAATGCTGCGTTCGCATTTCGGAGGAGAGGTGGGCAACTGAACGTGCCAGAGTGACCACGTGGGACTCGAGCCTCTGAAAGCGCTTGTTGATGCTTTTTACGTCTTTGGCTTTTTTCATTCGCTCGTCAATCACGTGAGATCGCCGCTTATCGTGATGTCTCGCTACGGGACGCGACGATACGGACGATGTCGGCAATGACGACACTGATCCATAACTCGTTAATCCTCGGGCTTTTCTACGTTTTTTTACGCTACCACCCAGCAGCTTTAGCACCTGTCGCAAATTCAATATTTTATTGATTAAAAAACATTTTATGACAATCATTAAAGTATTGTAAAGCAGTAATTATACATTATTGCAAGAAAAAAATACAATTATGTAAAATTATATTTTTTACAACTTTATAAAAAATTACAATTTTGTATTTTTATAATTTTGTAAAAAATTGTAATCTTGTAAAAAAAATTACAATATTGTAAATGATTTACAATTTTGTAAAAATTTACAATTTTATAAAAGAATAATTACAATATTTTTTATCGATTGTATTTCTTAAAATCAAGAGATGTAAGTGATTTTGATATTGCATCAATGATTTTCATTGGTATCACAAATTAATTAATTCAGAGTTTTCAAGTTCATTTTAAACTTTTGGTTTACTAACCTCGCTATACATGTTTTCCAAGCCCTCAAGCTGTTTGCGAATTGTTCGAGCGTCGTTTGTGCTCAGATCTGAATCGCTTCTATCCAGCATTGAGTCCAGATCTAAAGCTGTAGTTGTAGATGTCAAATCGGCAGCCTCCACCCCAAATACTGGCGGAAAAAGTAACGGTTTTATTATGCATACGAGGGATTTTCAACAGTTGAAAGACTCACGGTGAGAAAATTTTTTTGCCGCATCTTTCTTTGACGTCGAGGCACCGCGATGCTTTGTAGAGCTTTGAAAGTTTCTTTTGTCAATGCCTTTTCCGTACTCACTGTAAGTGGGTTTTGCTCCGTAGGGAAGGCTGTCGGAAAAATTTGAGATTGAAAAGTTAATGGATACACGCATCACTGAAATTGCAACGGTGAAAAGTATTGTAAAGTCGTTTTGTTTTGTCAATACTTTCTAAATTGCATGTTTGCAAAATTTTACGATGTGAAATTATTCAATTTTCTCTGAAAAATACTTTTGCCATTTTCACTTAGAACGATATTTTCAATGTAAAAATCCTTAACACACTTATACAAGAATAACTCTCAACAAAAAAAAAACGATTTCACACTCTCAAAGCCCCTCGAGGGATCCGGAGGGTATATAATCAGCTCTGTACCTAGATGAATATCGATTCCTCGGAGTTCTCGGGCTGCCATGGGGTGAGAGAGGCGGAAGCGGAGGCGTCACTGAGGATACACTTTCCGAGAGAGTGGAGTGAGCCATGGCAGGCACGTCTCTGGGTTCCAGGATGCTCCTCAGCTCTGATTCAACAATATCCACCCATTCCGAGTCTCGTGCTGCAAAAAAACCCATGTGAAAACCCACATCCAACAATCAAGAAAAACCTTTTGCAAACGTGTGAAAAATTGAGTGCTCGTACCTGGACCGTGCGGCTGATCCTCGGGTGGCGGTCGTCGACCACTGGAGTAGACCGCGGATCCTCTGCCAGAATCAACATTACTAGAACTCTGTCCAGCCTTATCGTAATCTGAGCCTGAGCCTGGCTGCTGGATTTTTAATCTGGCCATGCCCTCGAGCTCGTCTTTTTTCTCCTCCTTCAATTCGCGATCATATCCCATCTCCAGTCTGCGCGTGGTCTCCTCAATCCTTTTAGCAGTTTCCAACACCTGGCCACTCGATCTCCGATCAAGCTCATCAACCCTCGTCTGAGCCTCCTCGTCCTTGGCACTCTCCGCCATTGGTTTGCGTTTCGACGATCGGGGCTCGTCCCTCCGGTTGCCAAAGCTCGTCTCCGGCCTCGCTTCCGACTGTTCGTCACGATCTTCCACCGTGATCTCGTACTTGGCGTCCAATCCACCATTCAACTTACTCCCCTCGTCGTTTCGCCGCTCGTCAAAGCACAATTGCGGCTGCGAAGCCGCCTTTTCAATGCACCTGGCCGGGTTTCCCCTCTGGAAATCACTCTCCTCATTGTTCTCTTGCTTCATGTACACTTGAGGAGCTGCACTGAATCTAGGTCTTCCCTGATTGTAGTGGTAGTAGACGTCCTGACCGGGTATCCGTACATCCAACGTCTGTCGAGACGTGCTCGGAAGGTCGATCTGCGACCTGGACATTGATTGCCTAGCTTGCTGTGACAGACAAAAAAGAGAACAAATAACAATCTAAACTTTAATTATCACTCTCTCGGCGGAAATTTCCTCCATAGATTGAAATTAAAGACAAAATTTTAATCAACCAACGTGAATTTCCTGCTATAAAACCGCTCTAAAGATCATTATCGTCTTGAAAACATCTATTTTATACTTGAAAACACACGTTTATTTAGAAGACGTTCATGCGTGAGGCTTGGCAGTAAATACAATACAATTTTTTTTTGTTGTGAAATATAAGAAGTCGATTAAATACATATCATTTTACAAAAATCAACAAAGTCAAATTAACTTAGAGTGTTGGAGATGTTGAAAAAAAATTGTGTGTACGCAAAGGTTCAACATTTTCGTCTTAATTTCATGAAATTCAATCGATTTTTTATCTCAACTTCCTTTAAGACAATTTAAACACAAAATGTCTTACCGTATACTGCTGATACGAGACCCCAGCAGGAAATTGCGACTGTTGGGTCCTCATGTTGCTTTGGGGACTCTGCTGACCGATAACCATTTGCTGCTGCTGCATCTGCTGAATCAGTTGTCTCTGATGCATATTCTGAACGTGCTGATGCGACAGCCGTGGGCTCTGGTGAACCTGCGACTGGTGTAAGAGCTGCTGGGGGCTCTGATACGTCTGATTCATGTTTGAAACGGGTTGCATGGGCAATCCGTGTTTGCCCACGGGCGCATTTTGCAGCTGAGTCATCCCGGGACTTCCTTGCATTACATAGTCGGCGCGTGGCGCCATCTGCTGGCCAAAATTGGTGACCTGCGTCTGGTGAACTGTCTGCACGCCGCCCGGCGGTGTTATGTGGCTCACGTGCAATTGGGCCGACTGGCCCGGCAGGCTCGGCTGCAATTGGGCACTCTGCAGTTGTCCTGGCAGCGGAATATTCTGCTGGGGACTTTGGTAGTACGCAAACTGACCGTAAGAGTTCTTGGGAAAGTGTTGGACATTGATTGAAGGCGGGTCTTGGGCCCTTGGCTTCCCGTAGATCGTTTCCTTCTTCTTTGCCTCGTCCTCGTCGATACTTCGCGATGATTTTCGCAGCTCCTCCGTCACGTTGTTCAGGCTCACCTCTGGCTCGGGGTCCACGTCCTTTCGGGACGGCCCAAAACGGCTGGATATCATGTCCTTGATTGTGTGGTACGTTCGAGACAGCGATTTCGTGCGTTCTTCCTCGGCTTTCGGCACTCGCGGCACTGCTCCCGTTGATGGTGGACTGATATAAGCGGAAAATTGTTGTTTTAGATAGGGTAAATCTTTGCTGGGTGGGTTTTTAACTCACGAAAATGTCTCCTGTGCTGGGGAGTTGTGGGAGTTGATCTCCCCTCGTTGTTCTTGCGTCTGGTTGCCCTGAAAAAATTAAATAATTAGAAATTTGATTATGTTTTGTGATAAATTTTGTTTTTTTGTTTTTCGATATTGAGTAAAGTGAAGGTTGTACTGGTGTATGAGTGTTTTGTTGTGGTGTAGCAGCATTGGCGCCATATCTTTTAGCATTTGGCCGTTGTATCAACTAGAGGAAATTACAAATTTTTTCAGATATTTTTATAAATCGACAAAAAACATTAAATTTCATGATTAAAATGTTTTATCATAGATTAAAAATGACGGACTTTTTTGCTATTCTTATTATAAAATCTTTGTATATCAAAGATTATCATACTCGTTTTTTTAAATTAAATTGTGGTCAGTAGAAGTACTTTTATTTTTAATGACTTATACAGACGACAGATCCAATGAAAATTTTACTGATTTTACGCCAGTATAACCTTAAATGTACTTTGCTTGTGAGATTGTCTAGTGATTATTGAAAAGTACAAGTTTTTGATCTTAATTTCGAAATTTTGTTAACCGTTACAGTTTTATTCCGCTTTCGCCCACGACTACACTCGGGGCAGAGTGACAGTTATTAATGGATTGTATATCTATTTGTTGTAATATTTTCTGAATGAAGTAATTTGGAAACTCAAATAAGCCAAAAAAAAATTTCAGAGCTGGTTGAAAAAAATTTTGATGCTTGTGCAAGCCAGGAAAAAAGATTTTTCATAAGTTTTATTACACGATTTCTGACCAATAAAATTGGACAGATGTTGAATTTAGTTTTTAAAGATCAGCAAATGTGTAAAATCGATAAAAAAAAAAGATAAAACATTTTTTTTTTTTACGTACATTGTAGTGTAACTGTCCTGTTCTTGCGATCAAAATTATAAAACACTCATATCTCGGTTATTTCTCCAATAAAAAAATTCACAGTCGTTAGAGAGTTGTGGTTTTTTTATGCCGGTTTTAATAGTGTTGCGGTTTTCAGGATATCCAGGACTATAAGTACTGATAAAATTTCCATTGAATGTGGGGACTGCTGACACTAATGTCGAATGTACCTCGACGAAAGGCGACTCAATGTAATATCTATCAGTTGGGATTTCAGAGTCTGCGACCGTGCGCCGAATCCCGGGAAGGAATACGACTGGAATAACAAGAGTTTCTCGTGACAGTGCCAGATAGGACTCGCGTCCGTCGTTGTCTCACGCATCTCGCATACAGAGAGACAGACTCCCCACCCTGCCCCTCTGATCGCGTGAAATTAACGAGGGAAAACGTGATGGTGATGTGAGGAGAAATAATAAACCACTGAGGCAAGTTGGTAGAACTCGCGAGCACGCGGTGGCAGCACCGGCCGTTCTGTCGATATATCGTTAAAACAACTCGTCCTAGTGGATTTTTGTCCGGATCCGAAATTGTAGAAAATTTTAAAGGCTACAAAAAAGATCTCTAGCAAAAATTCCGTAAACCTCGTGCTTCTAGAGATATCGCGACAATAATGGCAAAAAAACGTTTTTTGAGTAGAATAATCTACGTTACGTCAGCCGAAAGGAGTTATTTTCCGTTTTTACGTTTTAATAGATACATTTTGTTATTTAATTAAAAAAATTTTTTTTTCAAAAATTTTCAAAGGAGTGTACGTATAACCTTGAAAAAATTGCCGTTTTGTCGGTTTTTTTTGGTTTTTCAGCGATAACTTTTTTAATATTTCGCGTCATTTTCAAGATTTTTGAAACAATAAAAATTTTGAAAAATCGGTAATATCTAAAAAAAACTACGAGATACAGAAAAATTTATTGAACGTTTTTTGTTGGGAATTTTAACCCCAATAAATTAACTAGAATAACATTTTCCAATATATCGCTTATTTATCGAGATATCGCCAAAATACTAAAAAAAAAATCACTGCAAAAACAAAATTTCCAAGAGAATACCTTTTTCCTTTGAAAAATTTTAAATAAAAAATTTTTTTCAACCTCAACCAAACATGTTCTAGGATTTACTTAAGATAAAAATGAAGATAATGTCAAAATTTTGACGTACAATCTTGTATTTTCTTCAACTTGAAATATTCTTTTCCTAAGGTACACTGTATATACGCTTTACTGCCAGCTTGGCTTGTGGGTCGTTTTTTTTTCTTCTTCTTCTTGTGTCTCGGGCTTTCATAATAATTGCGTTGCTCGAATACAATAGACAACGTCCCACGGAACAATTACATCGGGCGTGTAGGTAAACTGCCTCCGTTGAGCTGAGTGCGTCGTACAATGACTTGAAAATGTTGCAGAGTGAGTGAAAATATTTTTGTAATTTTACTGGGCTACCAGAGAGCGTGAGCAGCGTCACTATTTGATCGCCACACGTCGCAGTCGTCGCGCGATACCACAGCAAGTAGCGTTAACAACGTTTGTCAATATGTAAACTAGTGTTCAAATGATTGTAGAGAGTTGGTCGACCTATAAATACCCTGTGCAAATGTTGGATACTCCTCGACGAAGAGCCAATTCAAAGTTTACGATCAGCACAAGTAAATACACGTTTTCTCTGATGCATCTGCTGATGTGTCCCTGTCGCAATCTATTTGCTCGACTGTCCTTTGCTGGCCTTTCATCCTACTCTCTGCTAACGAGAGACATCTAGACTTTTCCACGATCTGGAACGACTCGGGCACTAGTCACGGGAAAACTGCCTTCCCGGGACAAATGGGAAAAACTTATTGTCTGTGATATTCCACATGGAATGTGGAGCAATCAACTTTTTTCTTTCTTTCTAATGAAATCTGGAGCGTTGTTGTGTGTGTGTGTGTGTGTGTGTGTTTTTTTTATGATATAATTGTGACGAGATGGTAATGATATTTTACCTCTTGAACCCACGCTTGATGTTTGATTGGCGCATCAGGTGCTATTGCCACTCTTCCTGCTGCTTTTTGCTTGTACTCTTGCAGAATCGGGATTTTCGTGTTCTTGTCCGTGGACGTTATCACCACTTCACGTTCCACCTGTAGATTTTTTTTATCATTAGCACTTGTCAGAAGTTTCTGTCAGGTTATTTGAATATTTTTTTTTTTTTGAGGTTTCAATGACCGGGATTATCAAGCATATCTCTCTTGCATCGAAACAACGAAAATGACAGTTTTTCTGAGTTGAATTTTTTCCGAGTATCTTTGAAAATATTGAAGTTAGAGGATTTTTGCATTGGATCTTTTTTGTAGGGAATTTCAAGATCTAAAAATAATTATTCTTCTGAAAAAATTTTTTAGACGTCCGTTTTTAAGATATTCATTAAAAAAGACAATTTAATATTATAAAAATCCTTTAATTGTCATATTCTAGGGTATTTTTCTATAAATATCTCAATAACTAATTTAAGTTATCTAAATTTTTTTTAAAAACTGTTTTTGGAGAATGTCAAGGATTAAAAAGAAGAGAGTAAAAACCTCATAAACCCAATTATTTCAAAGATATCCCATAAATAATCTGGATAAATCTCGTTGAAAAAAAAAAAAATCTGCGCGAGAAAATCTGCATGTTCAGTTATGATCGCTCATTGTTCATGGAACAAGTCATAATTATTGATATTATTTACTTATCTGCAGCACCCTCCTACTTCCATGCATTGTCGAGACGCCGTGTAAATTATCATAAGTACTTGCCGTATATAAATGATAATCGGGTTGATGTGCTACTCTATATTTCTGCACATCAAAAAAAAAGGAAAAAATTGATGTGTGAACAACTCGCGCATTGTGTACGACGCTTTGCTCAACTCTGATGGGTTTATAATCCTATATTGCGCGAGAGGAATATTTTTCTATCTTTCATACAAGCAGACATATATATATATATGGATATTATGAATTTTCTCACTGTCTAAATCCGCTACGGATTCGCAGACAAATGGCGTGTATTATGTATGAGAGTAATTGGGTCTCCAGGCACAGTGCAACCAAGCCAAACTAATTCTCAAATAAAGGAAAAGTGACGTGATGTGGTATCCAAACGGCAATCGCATTGCCATTTCCGGTAAACGGGATTCTATGGGTGGTATATACGACGCCTTTGTCTTCCGTGATGGCTATAGAGGGCCGCTGGCCCCTTGAGAATATTCCCAAGAGCGTAACAGCCCTCTGTAGCTTGAGCTACCGAACGATTTCACCGCCAGACTATATACCTCTAATACCGATTCCTCCGCTACTCTCCTGCCTCAATTATTAATTAATGACTCAGGTGTCAGAGTATTATGAAACACCGCGTGATTGTCTTCGCCGCGTCTGCAATTTTTTCGTCAGTAAATCGTGGGACTGAATTGAGAATTTTTTTCGACTTTTTAATCGTGATTTTGTGTTGAGCGACGATTTTTGGGAAAACCCGGAGATATGGAACATTTTTTTTTTAAACTTTTTTGTAGCTCTTGAAATTCTCTATAAAAAAGATTCAATGCAAAATTTCTCTAGCTCTGTTGGTTTTTAAGATATTGAAAACACTCTCTCTTAAAATTGATCAAAAAAACTAGAAAACATTTTTCTAAGAGGTTTTTACAAAAAAAAAAAAAATAGTTATTTGTGTATAATATTTTTAGAATACTTCCATGCATGCAGGCTTCAAGTTTTGTATGAAAAAATATAAGAAAAATACCGGAAACTTGTTGCTGTGAGTCTGCAGACTGAGGGTGCGTTGATTCTGATTCTGCGACTGTTCTTCGCCATAGAGCGGCGGCATCCTGTACTGCGGTCCAGGGCCTGTCTGCTGGACCACACTGCAGTTATTTTGTCTCTCTTGATCGAGATCGGCAGCGGTAGCGGCTGCAGAGTTGCTCAAATGGTTATTCTGCATCGACTTCGGCGGCGGAAGGGCTTTGAAGCTCGCTTCTTCATCTACAAAACGTCATAAAACCACATTACACACATCCTCCAAGTGTCGTGACACAAAAAAATCATCGACATCCGCCTAAAAGCCCTTTCACATGCATGAAACTACCTAGAAGGTGATTCTGACGTCTCAAACGATTTTCCTGCTTGACTTTGCGGACTGTAGTGGCCATCGCGTGTTGGCTGACCATTTCTGAGAGACCGACGGATAGTAATTGAACTTTGACACCGAATTTCACCGCTTGCAATTGACCTCTCTAACACATTTTCCGTGATTTCAGATGGAGCACGCGGGCGACGCACGGCACTCGCCAAGTCCAACTGAAGAAACACGAACTTTCCATTGAGTGAACGTCCGCGCGAGGTTCCGCCGTCCTGGCTACGCTTCCGGTATCATCCCACCACGTCTTGGAACCGCTGCGCCCAGGCGAACAACATGGATAATTTATTCCAAGTCCATATAGCGTGTAGGTACGCCCTCGTGCGTTCACCGAGTGACCGCGAGATAGGTTCGTGGACCGAGAAAGATTCTTCACTGCAACGCCGACACATTGGGCCCCGTTACACCGGTGATATCAAAGCTGATTGATCAGCTGACGCCGCGTCGCTACTTGCTAAGAGTTTACGCATGCGCCTATTGTAAGGTAAGACACTGAAAATACGCTTTTTTCCAGTTAGAACTTGCTTTTCTGTTGTTTTCTGGTCATAAGACGTTGGGGAACCACGCATGGGTGGGCCCCGCAGTTGTGCCAACCGAGCATGCACGTCCGGGGCCTCCTGTCCGATGTTTTCGAAGCTGAGAATTTTTCCTAGAACCGCGCGTTTCTAGAGTATATGATACTGTCTAGTCTAAAGTCGATTTATTTCAGGGATTTTCCCGAGAGGTCAAAGCATCTAGACGCTCCTTTTGGGGGTTGATTTTGTAGAGAATTTTAACAGCTACAAAAAAGATATCTTGTAAAAATTTTGTAAATTCAATCGTTTTTGAGATATATATAGAAATGTAAATATTTTGATTAGAAATTTGGTGTGTTTTAAATTGATGATACCGTAAATATGCTAAAAATTTACGACGTTTTTTATTGAGCCATTTTTTATTGCTCATTATTTCAGCTACAAAATAGCCGTAAAAAGTTTCACAAACCTTATTTGTCGTTGAGATATTGTTAATCGAAAAAAAAAAAAAAAAATGCAAATATTTGTCCCATTAAAAAACACAATCGTTATCAGTGGAGGATTTTTTTTTGGAAATATCTCGAGAATGAGAAAATCTACAAATTTTTACATTTCACCTATTTTGTAGCTTATTTTCCTGGCTACAAAAAAAGATCTCTTGAGAAATTTTCATAAATCGTGCTTTCTTCCCGTAGCGCGTTGTCGTGTACAACAGCTTTTCTCACGACCATTTCTACTAACGTAGCGGAAGTCCAGACGTGTAATTCGGTGGATGACACAGGGTTTTTTTTTTTCGTCACGGATGACACTCGAGATACACTTGGATTGATTAATTCGCAGCGATAATCAAGGTGCGTGCACGTAATGGCGGCGCTAATTGCGCCCTCTACACAGTCACGTTGAAAAGTAGCAGAAACGAATATTTTCGGTTGATGGAAAAATTTTGCAAGCTGCAGGGAATGCATAAATAGATGACTGGCTTTGAGCCACACGAGTTTGTTACGATTATCGAGATGGCATGTCGGAAGAGCGTGGCCCTGAAGGAAAATCCCCGCCCTTGGAATCTCGTTGCGTGCTTGTGGTCGTTGCGCCGCCGTATGTATCGTTTATTTTGCTTCTATTTTCACGGATGATCGGCCAGATAGCAGCAAGGTCGAGAGAGAGAGGTGCCGGCAATAGCGATTTCTGCATTTATAATTTTTAATATTTTTTTACGCATCGTAAAATTGTGATGCGTTATACCGCAGTTGTGCCAATGAACACGTCAGACATCTGACATGACAGTTGGATTAACTGTACGTTATGCCATGATTTTTGTTGGATTTGATGAGGCGCGATCCCGTTAAATGATGTTGATTCTAATCGTTGTGGTCGCGCGTTTGAATTTTCGTTGACGCATGAATTATATTTGCCGAAGAAGGATGCTCTCGCGATCAGCTCGATAGCTCTCGACTTTACCGCTATCAGAGGAGTGCCCTCGAAAAAAAATGCTGCGCATGCATATTCATTGTATCGAGGAAAAAGTGAATCTCGATCGATCTCATATCGGTCTTTTGAACAAGTAAAAAAAAATTTTAATCGCTCAAGACCGGTTGAAGATCTCTCGCGTCAGGAAAACCGGTCGTCTCTGTGTGCACAGCGATTTCTCAACGCGATCCTAGGATCCTACACCTGTCGCGCACTCTTATTCTCACACGCGTCCACTTCCTTCCACGCGAACTGCACTCATCCACCATACGTACTTACTATATCTACTCGTTAGCCAGTTTTGTAGCTTGCGCAGTTGAGAACTACCGTTTAAAACTGCGAAGGTTTTTGTATAGGACATTTTTTGTATAGAGCTTTTTTCAGGCTACGAAAAAGGCATTCTGATGGTAAATTTTGATAAATTTTATCAGTCGTGAGATTATTGTAAAAGAAAATATATTTATGGCTAATTTTTAATTTTTTCATGGGACTTTTTTTTTGGGAATATCTCGAAAACCGTGAGAGTTATGAAAAGTTTGTTTATAACCTTTTTTATAGAATTTTAAATTCTTTATAAAAAAGATTCAGGGTAAAATTTGTATAAACCTGATATTTTTCGAAATAATCGTGAATAAAAATCAACTGATTATTAATTTTTTACATTTATCATTTTTCAATGTTAAATAATTCAAATAACGTGAGCATTGGGGAATTTTTGCTTAGAATCTTTTTTACAGAAAATTTTCTCGGCTATATAAAAGGTTATATGCGAAATGCCGTCAACTCCCCTCATTCTCAAGATATTCCCTGACAAACACACCACCCCAGGTACACTTGACGCGCACACAAGTCGAAAGATTTAATACAACCAGCCATAAACTATCTCTCCCTGATAACCACCATCAATATATGTATCCATACATCATCACTATCCTCGTACAAGTAACACTATAAACACCACCCTTATATTTTACCGCTGTTAAAAAAATGACCTTGTCGTGTCGTTCATCCGTGACGAGAACTGGCTCGGTAAACCAGTTGACTTCCTAAAGTAGCATTTTCACTTTTAAATGGTCACACACGTGAAATCGATGACTCACAGTATTCCACGTCCCCACATACACTTCTCCTACCCCTCCCCCCATGATTTTCAATCTTAAACGCATAAAAAATCATTTAACTTGAGGAAAAAAAATTTTTTATCCACTAAAACAGTCAATAAGCAGCACACATTGAATTCTCAAGCAATCCACGAGACATCAGGACAAAGGATAATAGAGAGGGAAGAGTGGAAAAGGGGCGGGAGAGGGGGGTGGGGGGCGAAAGACTCAGTCATCGATCAACCTCGTGACTTCCTTTCTTCCGTAAGAATTCTCTCCATTCACTTACCTGAATTGTCGTCTTTACGATTGTTTGTTTGGCGGGTTAACGACACAAATCCAACGATAATTATTCAACAGTACATAAAATCTTGGCGCATAAAAAATCTAATTTTTTTTTCATTTCTTTTTGTCTGTTTTTTTTTTCAAGTCATTTTGCAAGAGAGTAAAAAAAATTGCCGTCACTTCGTGTCGCGGGTAATTTAAAATGAGCGGAGATAGGAAAATGTAAATAAATAAGAGGAACAACAACAAAAAAAAGAAATAAATACGCTCAGTTAGAAAGATTGTGCGTAAGAGTTTGACGCGCTCGAAGGGACACGATGAATCGCAGCGTTCCCGTGACTGACGCCGAGCGAGCCGGTTATCCGGGCCCCGCGAAACGCCAGCAGGTGGGGGAAAGGCCCCGCGCAGTGTGTAAGACGGCGGAGAGGCAAAGAAAAAGGACGCGCGCGCGACCTCTCCTTTGCTCTTTCACACATCCTGCGAGTATACAGCCGATGTGTGCTGGGGAAACGACTGGAATCCATGCGAGTCTGCCCATTGGATATTGCACGGTCCCTCGGCGCCATCGGAATACACCTGCACGCGAGCTCAGGCAGGTTCCTCACTTGCCGACACGCGATCTAATCCGCCGGCGCGGAATTTTTGGGCCCGCCGGCCAGTTTCCTGCGATTATTCAGCGTTTTAGGACACGATTTCATGTTAATCTGGGGGGTGCGATTGATCATATTTTTAGGGCTAGTCTAGCGAGCAATTTTTTTCAACCGATTTATCGTCGGATTTGGCTTTGTACTTGTGGTTATTTCTTGAAAATATTCATTTTTTCTTATCTTCAAGTTGTGGTATGATTCAAAAATGAAGTTCTCAGTATAGAAAATGGCGATTAAAATGCCAATATTTTCGAGAATTTAATTCTGAATATTTTTTCCGTTAGTCGTAGATGTCTATATTTATTGAAATTAAAAAGAAATTTACATTCCTTTATTACCCACAAATGATTACTGACCACTTTCTTCACAATTCTTGCCAAATGTCAAAAAATCATCACGAATACTGGCCAAACATTCCGCCGGTCCCGACAGCAACATATAAATGACGGTTGAAAAAAAAAAACAGTTGAACAGTTATTTCTCGATTTGCTAAACCCAACGATTACCTCGTGACCTTTTTTTTTATTTACCTGGTATCCTGCACATCAGAGTCACGCTCAGTTTCTGAAACAGACAACAGGTGTGTACAATATATTCCCCCACTCGCGGCCGCGCCAAACTGCAAACAGGTGCAGCCTAGAAAATGGCCAACTATATACGATGTATAGGTATTATATTTACCTGCTGGCATGGGGCCCAGTTGACGTTCTTCGTGCGCATGGCAGTCAATCAGTTGTCGTTGTGGATTTGATCAGGATGCACTTACTGTTGATGGCGCGGGGAAGTGCGGAGGGAAGGCAAAATTCAAGCCAAGGACTGTTGCGTCGAGATTGCAGGTTAAGGAAAAGAGGTGGCAGCAATAAAATCAACCACACTCAAGCCGAGCTCCTCGTTGATACTAAGGGATTCCGTGATCCGCCGTCATTATGCGTCCAAACATTTTCTCACGAGATATATACTCCGCCACTCTAATTATATGTCTAGCGTGATCCTGAAACCTACGGCTTTATTGCTAAATACTCTCTTTTCTCTGCGCCAGAAACTGTAATATCGATCTTACCGACCGCGTACGCGTGATATCTAGAGAGTCGTTCGCGGAATCGGTTAGAAAATTTTTTTTTTGTATTTTAATTTCTCTTTTTTTTGAGACTGTTGACCGACTCTAATATCAAATTTTTCTTGGCACACTCTCGCGCGCGCGCGCGCGTATTTTTCACTAAGTCTCTCTTGGTGCGCACGGAAAACTGAATTATCGACCGAACTCGCTGGGAAATTTATGTATCGGTTTTTTTTTCTGTCGCTACACCGGAAGCGCTATATTTCGTGACAAACTGGCTTCAGGGCAAGGAGTTGTTTCGCGGCTCGTGAGCAAAATCGCTCTGGCCCGAAATTCACCACAACCCGACGCTTCCAGCCATAAACTTGGAATAAACTCCCTTCTTCGCTGCCTCTGTTGCTCTCTTTCGTATATATTGCACTCACTCTTGGCGCGTTAATAATGATTTAATTTACAGTTGATGCCTTTCTCCCTTCTCCGCGCCCTTTTTTCGCCATAAAAACGCGCGTTTTTAGTTGTACTTTTAAGGAACTTTTTTGGTTAATGGTATTATAGTATGAGTAAATGAAAATTTTAATTTTTTATGTACAATGACGGTTATATTATAGTGAAGATGGATATTGGTATTTTTAGGGGAAAGCAAATTATGTGAGGGTTGCTTGAAGCTTTTTTTTATATTCTTTTTTTACGAATATTTATTGAATTTTTTTTTGGATCATACCGAAAAAAAGTGATGTTTTTTTGGAAATTGGGCCACCCGTATTAGAGTCAAAAAAGTTTCTTAAATTGAAATTTCATTATTAATTTATGATTTTTAAGGGAGGAAAATTTGGCAGATTGAGTTACTTTATTTTGGACCACTCCAATTTCGGATAAGAACCCAAAAAACTTGGAATCATTCGAAATGTATTTGAAATTTCATTTTTAAGTGATGAAAATTTGGACCATTGACTCATTCAATTTTAGTCCACCCAAAATTTGAGACAAAAGTCTGTCTCAAGAAGCTTAAAGTTATATTTAAAGTAAATTTAAAGTTTTTTCGGTGATGAAAATTTGGCCTATTGACTCACTCAATTTTGGTCCCAAATTTGGGACAAAAAAGTTCGTCGAAAATGTCTTAAAATTATACAAAATACCTTTTAAACTTGCTTCTTGAGTGTCGAAAAAAAAATTTTTTTTTCAATATCAACTTTTGTTTTTACAGAAAAACTTGAGAAAATTTCTCGTATATATCTTCGATACAATATACGTACCTTTCGACGATATTACAGATACTCTTGGTTTTTTTTTTGTATATTTCACATATATAGAACTTTAATGAAAAATTTCATTGGTTGAAAAAAAAACGTCCATTACAGTCACAATTTCTTAATTTTCTCTGTATTGCCTCTCTCGAGATATCTCTGATCGTTTCAGCGACCCTCATCTCGTCGTTCCACCTCGCGGACCGGCTTCTCCTCGACCATCTAGAGCCTCGAGATTACGCGAACAGTATATATGGAATAATCGTGTCTGAAGGTATTAAATAGAGCTTGAACTAAAATTACTCCACAATCGACGTTCACGTATGAGCTTTGAAAATTTTTAACAACTTAACAAAACTTTTTTAAACACTGATGATTATATAAACTAGAGCTTGGAAATATAAAATTAAAAAAAGAAAAATATTTAATTAAGTATACACCTTGTTAAATGAAAATTACAATTAATTGATACTATTTCAGTATTACTATATTATATTGATAATATCTTTTTCAGAGAGTTTTTCAAAAAGGTCATTTTAAAAATCGATTTTATTTATTAGACTTTTTTTTCTATTATTACGTAATATTTTTGAGTAAAAACTGTACAGAAATCTTTAAAACTCAAGAAGTTATGAGGGTTTTTATACGAGCGACGTCTCAAGCGGCAACTGAAACTTTAAACGTGTGTTGTCTGAAAAATTTATATCTTCGAATTTACAGTCACATCAGCCGATTTCGATATAGTTAAATACTTGATTTTTTTGTTGAATTATTGACGAGGATTTTTTTAATCAAAGAAAGAGGGTGAAAATTTGATATTTATACATTATTCAACACGTATCCATTTTTTCTGTCTGTTTTTGTTGAAAAATTTCGTCTCAGAAATATGACGGGTTGTTTTTATTTTTCATAATTATACGATTCTTGAAATGGTGATCGTATAACTCGTTCCCTCTGCATCGATTACTTTGGCATATATTCTAAATTGACTCAGTTTTATATAAATTTTAACTTCACTCTTATTTTCAACCCCCGATATATATATTATACGCATATATTTACCCTTTTAGCATAAAAGTTTCTGTCACAGATTTTCTTTTCTCTTTTCGCGCTCTAAATAATTTTTTTTCGTCAGATACGTACATACCATATATATGTAGATAAAACTTTATTTTTTATATCCTATACCCGTTTTCCGGAAATGCAGTTGCCTTGTGGTGCCGAAATATAACAGCTTCCTCTGAAGAAAAATGTGAAACAAATTTTTTTTTAGTTTTTTTAATTTTCTTTGAGAACATTGTCTTTCATGTCTTTCAAATGCAGTGAAATAAATATAGAAATTCATAGTTATAAACTAAGAAAAAAATTGTTTCAGAATAATTTGCTTGAAAAAAATTTTTTTCTTAATACGAATTTTCAAGTTATATTTTTTTTCTATAAACAAAGGATTATTGGTATATCATATTTATTTGACATTTTGTGACAAAATAGGGCAGAACATAAAAGTAAAATTATACGGCTATTGTCTTTCCCCTATATGTATAAAGTGTGGCTTGACGTGCAAAGGGAAAGTCGACTCATCAACCCCCACGAGTTTCAACTCTTGCCTAAAATGGTTATGAGCACACGCGTTCTATAATATATATCGCCCTATCGCACGAACATGATTGTCTGGTGATGGTTTATTCAGATATTTTATTGAACGCTCTACAACTCTTTTTTCGATGACCCAATTCTATACTAGCTGTCACTTGGCTCCCAATGCAATGAAATCCACACACAATTCTCGACGAATAAAATGTTCAACTTGCGCGACGAGACACATGCACCCTGAAACCACGAGGATTGAGGTATAAACTCGGATGAATTCAGCCGAGCTGTGTCTCCATTGTTGCTTCATCCTTGTTGTGGTGGGGGCTAAACTGAAGCTTGCAGGGCCCACTTGCCGCAGTTGTATCTTGGGAAATAAACGGCTTGTCAGATTTTTCTTTGAGAGCTTTTTTATAGATAATTTTAAGGGCTACGAAAAAGTCTTTAAGAAAAAATTTGAAAATCCTCGTGGTTTTCGAGATATTTAAAAAATAAAAACCCTCTCATGTCACTGAAAAAAAAGGTGATTGATGAAAGATCATCTTTTTTCTGTAATATCTCAAAAAAATATGAATCATACAAGAATTTCGGCTCATATTTTTTTTATAGAGAATTTCAAGCTCTACAAAAAAGTTATAAGACAAAAAATTCGAAATCCCGATTGTTAATGCAATATTACCAAAAAAAAAGAAAAAAAAACTATCATAACCTGCTATATAAATGTATACCCTTGTAGAATGAATTAAAAAAAAAATTATGTCCCAGCCATTTCCCATGTTCCACATTCCCTCCGATCCATCTCACCCTTCTTCGCATCAAACAGCCATGATAATAAAACACAAAAATAATAAAATAATAAAAACAGTTGCAGCGTGAAGTGGGAAAATGAAAAAAAAAAAAACGAGTATAATCTCATAAGCATAGTCTCTCGCCCCTGATGGGGGGTAGTAGTAGCATAGAGGATATAGGAAAAAACAATTAATATCTCGTCGTGTCGCTATAGAGTGTGGGTTGGCCTAGAGCGCATTCAGCGTCGAGAGCATCGAAAGCTCAGGCGGCGCAAGCGCGTGCCAACGGCCTCATGACGATTCTCGTCAGTCTCGGCTGGCCTGGGCTGTAGTCAACACTGCTCTCCACCTGAGCCAATGCCAAACAAGCGAGGAACGTGCCACTGCGCGTCCAACTGAGCTTCCGTCACTCTCCGCATCAACAGCCGCGCGATACCTTCGAATCGATTGGCTGTGCGAGCTTGTAATCGCGTCGACCATGGGGCCAAGTGACTAGGCAAACGTGCAGCTCAGGTCAGACGCTTAAAACTGCTTAAAATCAGTTAAACTAAACAAATCCACCCGTTTAATAACGAATTTTCGTCCACAGAGCTGTGGTGCGAGGCCGCGGGTCTCGACTTTGGTCCGGAAATGAGACAGTCCGTGGCCCAGGTGACTTGCACGGGCCACGGCTCCAGCGCTCTGGTGTGCTGGAGACATTTCCGCGACCCACGGACTCCCGGTGGACCGGAAAAGTCGTCGAGATGGGGATGAGCTGAAGTTGTTTCACGTCTGCAGAGTCTCTCGAGCTTTTACACGAGACTCCGAATGTTTTTTCATTGGTTCAAGGACGTTTATTGCAGTGGGACATGGATGCAGAAGGGAAATATCATCAGTGAAATTGGGAATCATCTGAAATTCAAGATAATTCTTTCAAGTGTTTGTTTCATGAGCTTTCGGGAATTTTTGTGATGATGATGATGATGTTGGTTTTTGATGAGCCGTGGCTCCAGTGAAAACTACAGTGGAGAGTGGTTAAATTTTTGAGTGAGTGATTTTTAGGGAATTGATATATATTAATATGGGGTGCGAACTGACCAAGTTGGCTGCGTCCACCACGCAAACCCAGCCAGGAAGAGACAGTCCTCCACCTCCGGCTGCTACTGACCCTCGACTGCCGTTGACAGCCAGACAAAAGTTTACCATGATTGCCAGTTGGAAGGCTGTTGCTAGAGCCATGGAACCCACTGGTGTCTATATGTTTATCAAGTGAGCACAATTATTCTGAAAACGGCTATTCAATTGGAGGATTTTTTGGAGTATTTATTTTAGGGGGATAGTGACGGTCATTATTGATCAGTAAAATCCGATAAGGTTTTCTCGGAAATTAGACACTTTTTCTCGATTTTAGTTGCCGTTTTTTGGGAGGCAGCCCCGAAAAATACTTGCCAAATGGGTTGGATATCAAAAGGTACTTCTACCGCCTTAGTCGCAGATCATTGTGAAATTTTTGTAAAATATTCGTTTTGAGTCGCCACAAGTAATCGCGCTGAATCAACACGATTTTACGTATTTTCGACGAGTTAACGGTCGTATATTTAAACAAAAACTTTCTAAACTGTTCATTAGACCGTGGAATATTAGAAAAAGTGGAAGTCGGCGAGCAAATAGAGCCAAAATATTATGTCGATGCGTCAAAAACCTTGTTTTCAGGTGCTTAACGGCAAATTGCCCTCGGTTTGAAAGAACTAAAATTTCTTAAATCGGCTTGTAAACACTTGATTAATTATTTTTCTAGTATTTTTCAATGAATTATGCTGATTAGTAATAAAAATTTTGCAATTCATATTGTTACGCTCTCAGGCGGTAGGCGTACCTTAAATAATTTGTGTGTGCATTTTAGTATTTTTGGAACCCATTACCAATATTTCAGAGCGGATGTAAAATTTTGCAATTTTCACTTGTTGTTTATGTAAGAGGGGAAAAATCAGGTTTTTAATATTTTCAAGTTTTTTTGTTCTGTAGTTAATTTAATTTAAATTTTGAATTGTAATAGGTAAAATAATGGTTAACGTTTACGGTAAAGTCTGGAAATTCAGTTGACGCAGCATCAGAGTATGAAATTGGCAATTTCGTCGCGTAGCAACCCGACCTATGTTTCAAAAGTCACCTCGATAAAAATTTTTCTACACTCTTTTAATTATAATCCAATTTTTAATGACCTTTCACGAGTGTTTGCTGTACGTTATCACTACGAATAACCGATGCTATCAAGATATCCAACTAATCGCAAACTTCGAGGGCCACAGATGACGCTATTCTGATGGCTGCCACTTGGCGTTGATAGTCCATACACGTGCTGCATATAATGGGAAGTATAGTGGAAAGATAAAGTTTCGTTCCACACCCAAATGTCCCAAAAACTTTGACGATTTATGGACTAAATTGATGGAGATCGCTTGCCAGCTGATTGGGCCATATATTTTCACATATAACTCGACAACCAAGGGAGATACAAAAATTTTATTAGAAATCTTTGTTATAGCCCGAAAAATTCTTTACAAAATAACTCTCTTGCAAATTTTTCGTTAACTAAAAACTTCTCCAGATATTTTTAAAAAATCTCAAATTTTTTATTGTCATTTTATTTTCTCTGATTTTACAAAAAAATAATAGAAATATGAAATTTTTTATAGAAACCTTTTTTGAAGATCGTCAAATTTTCCACAAAATTGTTTCAGCAAAAAATTTTAATAGGTATTTAACGAAATAAAAATTCTCAACAAGACTTGAATAAAAGTTTTGTTTGGTGTAAAAAATAAAAAAAATAATTAAACATCATAAATCATAAGTACACTTTGAAAAAAACTATCTCTGAAGTGTAAAAAAAATTGTAATGAAAAAAAAAATTAATAATTCCCGAGCGTACAGGGCGAAATCCCAATGGAAAAACTTGCACCAAGCGCAATTAATTTTTCTCTTCATGATAAAACTTCCTGACGGCTGTCCTCACGTCACACGATCTACGCTTATTCAGGCAGATATAAACTCCAGGAAATTAATCTTTGCGTTGCGAAGTGGCGAAAGCCACATATACACGCGTCACGCATACAGGGGGGTCTTCACGTCGAGATATATACACTATTATATCACAGCTAAATTAATCCACTTGAGATTTTTTTTCTCCCAGAAATAAATCTCCCACTCGATTGCGATGAAAGTTGAGCCGAATTAGGGGTTGTTTTGGCACCCCTTAAAATGCATAATTGGTTATACGCTGACCAACCTTGGCGGCATCAGGCGTTTCATTATGCTCAATTTAATTGGTTGCAAACCCGCAGGCACACACGTATCGATGAATGGCTCGTGTAAACAGGCCGAAATCTGCCAATTTCACGTCACACAATATAGCCTGTGATCTCACGGCAAATTGGCAATACATATTCGGCTCACTCTCGTTTTCTTTCGACCTTTCTCTCTTTCTCTTTTACTGCCCGCGTGGAATGCCGCTTATATCATCCCCTAGCTGCCCTCATGCCAATTTCCATTTTCCTCGTCGGATTTTCGTATCGCTCGCAGAGAATGTTCATTGACAAGGTATTTTTTTTTCGTTTTTTTTCTGTCGTCATGTCGGAACACCGTGAAAAGGCGTGCAGATAAAAAAATTTGATTTTTAGTATTTTTTTTTTTGTTTTCATGTTTTTTCTCTTTGTTATGGAAAATTCGACAATGTAAGATATTTTGAAAATTATGAGGGTTAGAGTATTTTTACAAGAGATATGTTTTTTAGATTAAAAAATTTTCTATAAAAAAAATTCCGTGTAAAAATAATATAATATATTTTTTATAGAAAATTTTTTTTAAAGAATTTATGATTTGACTGACTGACGTTTTTTTTTATTATTCATGCAAAAGCTCAACTAAATTGTCAAACAGATTTAAACGTAATTTCAATGATATAAGGATCAAGGATATTTGCAAAATTCCCATAATACAGGATTATAAGGGTATACGCCCTACTCGTATATTCCCATGCATCAAGGGGTGATCCCTTTAAATTAAAAGATAGCCCGTATACAGAGGTTACATGATAAAAAAATGTTTTATCAAAAACGTGATGAAAATATCTCCAAAAAAAATCAATAAAACCACAAAAAATGACTATAATAGAAAAAAAAAATGTTTTTATTATTTTCCACTATTAAATTTTATAAATTTCTTGCTTTTATAAATATTATTTTTAAAATTTATAGTCTCTAAAAATATTTTTCTATTTAAAACGTGAAAAAAATTTTTTTTAGAGAGAAATTTTCGTTATTTAAAATAAAAAAATGATGAGCTCACGATCGTTTTCGATGAGCCTGGGAAATATCTAGCATAGTTTACCTTTGAATGACGTGACGTTTATTATTATTTTCATCGTGGAATTTTAGTTTTTCAATTTTTAATAGTCACAAATTCAGGCTAGACGTTTAATCTAGGGTTGAACGAACGAGAGCTTCGGCTTTAAGGCAATTTAATTGACCTCTTGTAGACGTCGGGCAGAGGGCGGGGGTGTGCAACTTCGGTCCAGTGGTCAATCAGCCCAGGCCATCGATAAATCGATCCTGCGCGTGTACATCATCTCCGTGTAAACCACTTGCTTTGATCCTATGACAGGAAAAAAATTTTTTTTTTTAACTCTGATGCGGTAACTCGACGATAAACTTATTTTTATATTTATGAGCATAAATTTTACATTTACCTCCGCAGGTTGTTTGAGGAGAATGCTGAACTGCTCAACTTATTCACTAAGTTTGGGGAATTAAAGACGAAGGAGCAGCAAACGCAGAGTTTAGAGCTTGCCGAGCATGCGACAATAGTCATGGAGACTCTCGATGAGGGAATCAAGAGTTTGGATGATGTTGATGCTTTCTTGACGTATTTACATCAGGTTGGAGCATCACACACAAAAATTCCCAGCTTTGACAGGCAATATTTTTGGGTAAGCTCGAAAAAAAAATTTTTTTACTCGAAAATCATGTTCTGATAATTTGAATATAGATTGGGAAAATTTTTTTACCTTGATTTACGTTGAAAAAAAAATTTTTTGCGGTTGTTTTTTTCATAGAAGTATTTAAGTTTTTTACAAAAAATTATTTATTTTATAGTTAATGATATAAAATGCGTTTTTTAATGGTAGAAAATAGGGAATCTTGATTTTTATGTATATTTCTCTGGGAGAATAACTTACTCACGATTTAGGGAGATGTCCCTTGAGGTATTTTATATATATAAAGCATGCCGGATACGAAACCGTCAAAAGCTTTTGTTCCCGTGTGTGAAAACAAAGCCTACAAGGGAATAATGTAACACACAACATATTTCCAGGACAGATCACGTGGTACGGACTCTTGAGGGTGGTGAAAAGCGAGGGAGTCGGGAAATGGATGCATCGACCGACGTCGACTATATTTCCGTGTTCCCTTGAGTTTTTATCGCTAAATGTCAGTTGTCAAGTCTGTTAATTTTTTGAAAAAGTACCTCAAATACCAGTATTTATACTTTCAATATTTTTTTACGGATATTTTAAATTTTTATAATTTGACGCATTGAAAAAAAATATAGAAAAAATGAATGCTCGAACGGTACTTGATTTTTTTTACCCTGTATTCCATTAAAAAACGTTTGATACAATCATTATGAATAATAATAATAATTAAGAGCTTTTAGTAAAAAATTTTGTTTGTTTTCAAGTTTGATCCAGTTGGATATTGTGGAGATATCTTGTAAAATGTAAAAAATTTAAGTATTTTTACAAGAGATTTTTTTTTTAGTTTTTAAAATTTTCTACAAAAAATGGTTTTGTACAAAAAAAATAATTAACTCCAACCATAACGTTGATAATAATTAAAAATGCTTTTAATATAAATTAAAAATAATAGAAAAAAATTTTCATTGTTTGCAGAAAATCGAGGCGCCCTTTCTCGAGGCTGTGAGGCGTACACTCGACGATCGTTACACAGACAACGTGGAGACTATATATAAACTCACGATAAAGTTTATTATTGAAACACTCATAGAGGGCTTTGACAATGCGAAAAAAGACAAGTCCTAATATAGTCTTGGAAAAACTTGAAAAAAAAAGAAATAAAATAAACTAAATCCTGTGTAGACCATTACCAGCGATCGGTAAATCAGGATGTGCGGCCAAAATGTGAAGAAAAAAACGAAAATACTGATTAACAAAACAATGCCAAAAAAAATGTGGATCGAGTCAAAATCCGGCAGCAAAGAAAAATATAGTTAACTAACTGTGAGTATAGGTATTGATTACCTCTAATTAATTTGTATGGCTGACTGTATCGTCGTGATGACCCCTGCAACCTTGCCCAATGGGGGATGCTCTAAAAAATGGACCCAAAAAATTTTTCCTAGTGTTATACATACCTCCTACTGCGAAAATTGCGTGCATGTGTGTGTGCGTCAATGAAAAACGACGAAAAACAAAAATTTCCGAATTAAGTACGGAATATTTATGAGTGAAGAAAGAAAAAAAGAAATATTGCCAACTTATTTGCATGAAGCACAAAGCAGCAAGAGGGTAAACCTTCTCGCCACGATGTCAATTTCTTATGAGGTCTTTGAACTAGATACAAGAAAACTCATCCACTTCCATTCGCATCCCTGCATTTAATCGTGCCCATACATTCAGCGAGTTTCCTCCCCGCGTGAATTTTCATCGATTATTTTCATTTTTTTAAAAATCTTTATCCGGAAAAAAACTGCACAAAAAAACACAAGATCGAGAATATATATTATACATATATATACATATATTAACCTTCTGCATGCACATATAAAAAATGTACGAGAAACATAAAAAAAACGGAGGGTACAAAAAAAAAAAAAAGAAACCAACAAAAAAATAAATAAAGAAAAAAAGATGCATTTTACCAAAAGTCTTCAAGAAAAAAAAAACTGAATTATATATACAAGAATGTATGTATACAAAAAAAATATTATACAAATACATATTTATATATGTGCCTATACATATATATAAATATTTATAGGTATGTATGAATTGCTGTATAGCAGTTGTGCAATTATTGTTGCACTATCTGTGTGTGTTGTTCTATACAGGTCCAAAGTGTATTGTATCTGATGGAAACTTATAAATAACAAAGTATATAAAAAGAAAAACAAACATTTTTTTTCAACTATATCATTTATTTTTTTGTTTATGTACTTATTTGGAATTTTATTTTTGACGGGGGTGGTTGTGTGACTGCATAGCGTGGGCCCGCCATTAATGATGGTTACGGGGGGCAATTCAACGAGCTTTTTAGGTCAAGTGCTTTGACACTAATAAGGCATAAGAGTATTCTCTCAAACATACAGCACGTATGCATCACAAACTCCAACGAGTATACACATCTTGAGTTATTCCTGAAAGTTTGTTCTTTGTTGAATGCAGATTATACTTTCACTTACGGTTAAAATATATATACCTAGGGAGAAAAGAAAAAAATCCCTCTTCAGATCGTATACCATCTGTAAATAATGTTTTTCCGTCATCGTTCAATATTGAAATTTTGCAGCGTATCTAAATATTTGCTGTTATTGAGACACTGAAAATAGGTAAAAAAAAAAAAAATATTTCGTGATCAAGTTACATTCATATTCTCATCTAACGTATTTCGTATCGATTGTTGGTAAAGTAGAAAATTTGATTATTAAAAACAGTAATAATATTGAGACAGTCGGTAATAAGGAAATTTTTTGGTGGAGCTCTCTCATGGCATAGCGAGATCGAGGGATAATAACAGGGACAGTAGTCACTCAGAGATGACGCTTTTAGTCTCAAAATGGATGCTGTTCGTTCTGTGAGGTAGTACATGGGTGTATTTTCATGCACACATTCTTAACGCCGTCACCCGACGGCGTCAGGCGTACTCGGAAACGCTCAAACGAGTGCTCATAGTTGAGCAGTCAGTGGTTCTCGGAATTATTATTATTGTATGCAGCTAGGATGTCGAGAGGTTATATGCTGTCCTTTATTATTCCTACCCTATATAATTACAGCAGGTCCTTGAAATTAAAAATCATTTGAATAATGTCCTTGCAACGGCATCCCTGCCGAATTCGACCTTGATCCATTCATAAGTAGCAAAATAAATTACTTTTCTCTTAATTTATATTAAAAAAAAAACAATATTATTTTATTTTTTTGCGATCGTAGCGCCATCTCGCGGCGCGCAGCAGAACTAAATTTTCATGAAAAACTGAGAAATTTGTCTAAAAAAATTAGTTCCGCAATTTACCGCGGGGCGGCGCTGCGGTCGCAAATCACGATTTTTCGTTCTTCATCAATATCTCGTGAAATAAGGAAGATATCGCAAAATGTTACTCTTTATAAATGATTGCAAATTGAATTTCCTACAAATTATGTTGAGTACAAGTTTCTGTAGCTCTGTATCCGTAGCCGTAAAATCCAAAAAACTGAATTCTGGAAAATGTTTTTTTTTCTCGTGACTAATAGCAGTGAATTACTCTAATTGTTAATTATATACTATAAAAAGTTATTTAATCCACGAAATTAGCGTTATTTTAGTGTTTTTTCGACGCTTAAAAATCTGACTATTTTTAAAACACTAAAATAACGCTCAATTTATTGATTAAACAGCTTTTTATCATATATAATTGATAATCCAACTGATTAACTGCCATTACTCACGAAAAAAAAAACATTTTCCGACATTTAGTTTTTCGAGTTTTCTGGCTACGGATTAAGAGCTACAGAAAATTTTACTTAACATAATTTGTAGGAAATTTAATTCGCAATAATCTATAAAGAGTAATATTTTGCGATATCTCCCTTATTTCGCGAGATATCGGGGAAAAACGAAAAATCACGAATTGCGACCGCAGCGCCACCCCGCGGCAAATTGCGGAACTAATTTTTCAAGCAAATTGACGAATTTTCATGGAAAATTTAGTTCGGCAATTTGCCGCGGGGTGGCGCTACGGTCGCAATTCGTGATTTTTCGTTTTCCCCCGATATCTCGCGAAATAAGGGAGATATCGTAAAATGTTACTCTTTATAAATTATTGCAAATTAAATTTTCTACAAATTATGTTGTAGATATCGTAAAATGTTACTCTTTATAAATTATTGCAAATTAAATTTTCTACAAATTATGTTGAGTAAAATTTTCTGTAGCTCTTAATCCGTAGCCAGAAAACTCGAAAAACTAAATGTCGGAAAATGTTTTTTTTTTCGTGAGTAATGGCAGTTAATCAGTTGGATTATCAATTATATATGATAAAAAGCTGTTTAATCAATAAATTGAGCGTTATTTTAGTGTTTTAAAAATAGTCAGATTTTTAAGCGTCGAAAAAACACTAAAATAACGCTAATTTCGTGGATTAAACAACTGTTTATCATATGTAATTGATAATTAGAGTAACTAACAGCCTTTAATCACGAGAAAAAAAATAATTTCTCAAATTCAGTTTTTTGGATTTTCTGGCTACGGATAAAGAGCTACAGAAAATTTTACTCAACATAATTTGTAGGAAATTTAATTTGCAATAATTTATGAACAGTGACATTTTTCGATATCTCCCTTATTTCGCGAGATATTGATGAAAAACAAAAAATCGTGATTTGCGACCGCAGCGCCGCCCCGCGGTAAATTGCAGAACTAATTTTTTAAGACAAATTCTCCAGTTTTTCATGAAAAATTTAGTTCTAGAATTTAACGCCACATGGCGCTGCGGTCACCCAAAATAGAATAGTCGCGAAAAATTCCACAAGATGGCGCCACAGATACTGAAGTTGAATTTTATTCAAAAAATTTATTAAAAATAAAAAGAATTTAAATTAAAAAAAATCATTTTATCACAAAAAAAAAAACTCCACGCGAGACTCGAACCTGCGCCCTCGGACTTCGCGCACAGACACTTAGTCCACTAGACCACAATGTATGACAAGTGTGTACAATATTAGTTATATATCCGTTACATATTTTATTAATTTTCCAAAAAAAAATTTTTTTTTTGTAATTTGAGCGCCGCAAAATTGTTCTGACAAATGCAATTAATGATAATACATTAAAAAATTGTTCATTTAACGGACGGGCGGGTTTTATGGCCAAAAAATCCGAATTTTTTTCGTCACGAAAAAAGGCGTTTTTTTTCTCGTCATTAAAGGCTTTTAATTGGTCTAATTATCAATTATATACAATACCAAGTTATGTAAGCCACGGAATTCACGTTATTTCCATATTCCGAAATTCAGTTTTTTGGATTTTCTGGCTATAGATTAAGAGCTACAGAAAATTTCACCCAACATAATTTGTAGAAAATCAAATGTCTAATAATTTATGTGGAACAACAGTTTTCGATATCTCCCTTATTTCGCGAGATATCGAGGAAAAACGAAAAAACACATTATTCGCTGGATTAGTTCGGCACGCCGTCCGCTAGATGACGCCATATGTCTGAAAATTTTCATTTTTCCTTAAAAAACACAGGAAGAACATATTTTTATGCAGTTTTTTATACTGGATCTTGTAATAGAATTAATTAGCTATTTTTTAAGCAACTCCCCAATGCTGTACGGTGAAATAAATTTTTGAAAAAATGGGAAGGGTCCCCCCTTCTCATTTTCCAATTCTATTTTTTGTGATTTCTGGCTAAAGTTTGATAGTGACAGAAAATTCCATTCAACATTTTTTGTAGGAAATTTAATTTTCGATAATTTATTAAGAGCAATATTTTTTGATATCACCCTTATTTATTGAGCTATCATGGAAAAACTAATATCGGTTTGAGTTTTTTCATGATAACCCGGTAAATACGCATGATATCGTATAATTGTACTTAACATAAATTGTGGGCAATTTAATTTCCTACAAAAAACATCGAATGAAATTTTCTGTAACTATCGGTTTGTAGCCGCAATTTCCAAAAAACTAAATTTTCAAAAAACATTATTTTTTGCTATTTAAGCATTAGATGATTGCTTTAATAAAGTAAATTAATTTTTATAGCATATGAATTATGTAGTGCAAGATAAACAATGCGAATTGGAAAAAAAAAATTCTGTCATGCGGATTTGATCCCGCGAACTCCGGCGTCGCGGGGGAGCACCTAATCCCATGGACTATTGTGCACATCATCAGAAATAAAAATATTACTTATATATAAATAACAGATTTTTTTTTTTTAATTTAGCGCAGTAATATTGTTTTTTTTTTTTTTTTTTAATATAAATTAAGAAAAAAGTAATTTATTTTGCTACTTATGAATGGATCAAGGTCGAATTCGGCAGAGATGCCGTTGCAAGGACATCATTCAAATAATTTTTAATTTCAAGGACCTGCTGTAATTATGCTGTAAAATTTTTGTTTTTCATTGACAGTCAGTACAGTAGAGTTTTAATATTAATTAAAAAATTATACTATATGCTTATATCGAATTTTTTATACCTTAAATTTTTTGATTTGAATGAATTTTTCGCAAAATCCGGTCTTACATCCCTAAAACCTGAACTATTCGAATTTTAGGGATGTAGAAAATACCGATAATAAAATTAATTTTAATTCATGTAAAACTTTTCCTGTTAATAGGATTAATAAAGCTCAGTATTTTTTTTTTCAAACTGTGCGAACAAGGGATATATTTAATTCATGCACAAAAACGTAATAAAAATCGACTTACACGCCAGTGGCGTGGTGTACACGCCAGTTTTATCAGCTACCACCCCTTTTAGATGTCGCTAAAAGTTTAATCAAAGTCAGATTAGCTCGTGGGGGCAAAAGAGGACGAGGTTGCACAAGGGAGGCTATACTGCACGAGTTTTATTAAACGTTGAGTTCATTAGGGGTTGGAATATCCTGTTCAGAGTTTGTTTTGAACTCGCTTTTACGACCTGATTTATACATCAGTATGTATAGCAGCCCTTTACCTCGCTACTTTTTTTTATTCAATTTTTTTCGCGATAAAAAATTATTGGACAATCAATAAATATTTTATACATAATTGAATATCAGTCAGGGTTGGTGAAGGGCTAGTTGATTATATATTTCGGTACCCAATCGATGGTCTTGAGCGCTCGGCTGCTAAAGACACGATGATTAAGGGACAGGAGCATTTAAACATCCGCCTCGTGAGCTCAGCCAGGGTGGCAAGTGATTCAATCTCTGTTTAATCCCTGTAATCCTAAGGGTATCGCCCCCGTAGACAAACCCTCGTCCCAAAGGGCTCGTTCTCAAGGTTTTATATATGTCTTTACCCTATTTACCCCCTGAAACTAAATCATCAGAAATGATCCTTCGCGAATTTATCAAGTTGAATTTCATTTCATTTTTTTTTTCATTTAATTAATCGTAACTTACAATCAGCTACCTGTTAAATTTTTAATAAAAAATTCACAATTCACTTCCAACTCTGTTGACATTGTATTTTACTTTTTTATGCTCGAAAAAATTCTTTTTTATGGAAAAAAAAAAACGTTTCAACACACAAAAAAATTTTTTTTCTTATTAAAAAATTTGTCTGTATACCCAAAAAAAGTTTTTGATTGAAGCGAGCATCCTTTAAATATTTTATTTTTCAATTGGTTGAAAATGAAAAAAAATTTTTTTTAGTCATAAAAATTTTTTTTCATTTATTAAAAATTTTTTTTTTTTGATGAATTGACAATTTTTTATGGTAAAAAAATTATTGATCGTGTTTTGAGGTAATTTTAATGATGTAAAAGACACGTGCTGTATTTTTGGAGTGAAGAGGGGGGGGGGGCTATCTACTGGAGAAAATGATTATATTACAATAAAAATTAATTTCAAGGCATTCGTGTGCTTCCAGATGAGTGAAAAAGTGGCGCTGAATGGAGAGAAGCGCTATATTTCGCACACACTCGACTATACAATAATAATCAGCAAACATTCCAAGTGCCATGAAAGGCGGAAATAAATGGAGAGAGGGTGAAATCTCGGTGGTGCGTTTGAATCTGGGTCTTTATATCCATATACGAGACAGGGTGGGAGTGTAACCGCGCAATAACGACCCCCACGAGCTTGACACACCCCCGCTTGGCCTGTGTATTTACACTCACAGGGGTTGCCAGAGACTCTACACTGGTTTCATCCCCCAAGTTGGCTTAACGCTAATGAATCGCATTTGCATCTGATCCCAACTGATCTGTGCCGCGTTCAGATCCTCGCATTCGATGAATTATTTACGACTCTTGTCTATTTTTTACCTGTCAATTTATTGGTTTTTAATCTGCTCGTATTTTTTACACCTAAAATAATACACCTACACGGCAAAAAAAATTTTTACCATTAAAAAATCATAAAAAGAAAATCATTTATCACTCAATACATTTTTATCATAAAAAAAAAAATTGGAAAAAGAATTTTTTTTTTTTTGACAAAAATTGATTATTCATGATTTATTATTAATTATTACAATTTTTCCGAGGGTAATTTTTGAAAAAATATTTCCTCAATGAAAAAAAAATTGATTTTTCATCTTAAACATGTTTATTTTTTATTTTTTCATTATTTTAAAATAAAAAAACATTGTTTTTTCGGTTTTAGCATCAATTTTGGTTTTTATAGTAAGTAGAGCTTGGTTTTGTAATAGTATTTTTGTTGATAATTTATGAAAAAATTTATGGAATTAATAATTTATAATTAATTATTTTTGATTCGCTCTGAGTGCAAAAAGAAATCATTTTCAATGTTGTTCACGTTAATTTTATTATTTTTTTTTTTTACTATTTGAAAATGGAAAAATTTTTTTTGAGTTTTAGGGTTAAATTTTGGTTTGGTGATTCAGAATGTAGAGATATTGCGCTTGGTTCTAAAATTATATATATTTTTTATATTTTATGAAAAATTTGCTAAATTAAATTTTCGTCTTACTCAAAAAATATCGATTTTTTACTGGAAAATTTTAATTAAAAAATCGAGATGTTTTCTAGCGGCTTCCAGAGCCGGCAGAAAAGTGTTATACTTTGTTAGGATTTAGTAGGAAATTGATAAAAATGTTGCGTTGAATATATATGCAAAGCTCGATGGTGACAAAATGTCGCCGGCAAATCCGCTTGACCGAGCAGTCACAAACTCCAGGTATTTGCTTGTTTCTCACACCCGAGATCTCCTGGATATCTTTGATGGGCGTGCTCCGTCGTGTGGTCGCATATCTGCTCCGCCTCAATTCCCAGCCTCTATCACATATGTAGGATTCACCTACTTGAGATGGGGAGATTCTAATCTGTAGATCGATGGAAATTTTCGTTGTGTATCGTAAAAAAAATTATTGAACTGTTGGATAAAAAATATATTTATATTTAAGAGAGAGAGAGAGAGAGAGAGAGAGAGAGAGAGAGAGAGAGAGAGAGAAAAAGTCCGGCAGGAAAGTCATGAGGGGAATCTATAAATTTATAAATCCTTCAACCGTTCAATTTTCGTTCTCGACTGAGAATCCATGGGATTTATTGCGCCACGTGGTCAAATCCCTGTGCGCGCGCATGCACGCACACGTTATATACCCGATAAATCAAATATATACGTATTGTAGATTATAATTAAAATTATTTTTGTCTCTATCCCACGTTAATTATCCATTGAGATGATTTTTATCCTCTGCAGTACCTCATTTCAAAGACGCAACCAAATTAAAGATTTGAGAATTTTTTATTTTGTAAATATCTCATAAAGTTTTGTAGTTGCAAAATTACTCATATAACCTTTTTTGTAGCTTGATCAATTCTAGATAAAAAAAGGTCTTTAAAAAAAATGCGTAACTCGAATATTTTTTGAGTTATTTCGAAAATACAAAAAAAAATTATTCTCACATCGTCGGTCAAGAGATGACTCGATAGACTTTGTATTTTTTTAAATATCTCGAAATCCGCAAGAGATGGAAAAAATTTGATAGAGGCATTTTTGTAGCTCTGAAAAATCTCTATAAAAAAGGTCTGATACAAAAATTACGTAGATCTTATATTTTTCAAGTTATTTTGGTAAAAACAAATTTTTAATCTATACCCAGCTTGAGTTGAAAGTAAAAAAAGTTTATTTAAATGGTTTTTGACTTGATGGATAATTTTTCAAGTTGCTTAAAACAATTATGACTATGATTTCTCAAAATTTCAATGCTTTTTGCGCTAGAGTAAAAAAAATTGCTCATCAGTCCCCTCTGTGATCGAGAGAGGATTCTCCGCGTGCGCGCATGTACGTGGTGGATTTTACATGGACAGTGAAACACGTGCAGGATTGCGCGAGGATAAATTACATGAGATGTTATTCGACCCTTTAAATGCACAGTTTGACTTCCACGCGCGTTTATTCTGTTTACACAGGATCAACTGTTGACTCAGGACACGACACGCGTGCGTGCGTATTGACACACACGGCTCAAAACCTCAAAAAAATAATATATCAACCAAATTTTTCCCGCATTAAGTTGTCCATCATTCAACTAACTAAATAAATATGTAAATAAATTGTCCCATGGGTGAATATCTTGAAAAAAAAAAAGAAAACAAAGAGAAATCGTCGACTTTTTGATGTTTCAAAAGCTTCATCTCAACAAAGACACTATATTGTCGTGTCGTCGGTATTCTCTGTCGTCGTGTCCTTTGTCGATATAGATTGAAGTGTCTTTGCTCCTCCAATGCACCTTTTGTACCTCTGCTCTGAATTTTTCGTGCACAAAAATTTATTTTTTTCTCGTCATTTTAACAATTTTTCAAACTAAAAAAATGTTTTTCTAGTTTTTATTTTGGGCGAGTACGTATTATACAAGTGTTGTTCTGAAAATGGATTTTGAAAAGTGCGCGCGTGGATTTTAGATGTTTTATTGCCAGGCGAGAAGTAACATCGCGGGATCCGTTTTCGCTTATCTGACTTTTAAAATCGTGCCCAGTGCGGCGTGTAATCGTGGGCGTGGCGAATGAACAGGCCGAAATACACCATCTATATGGAAAAGAAAAAAATAATAAAATACGTATACAAAAATATTCCCGCTTAAGGAATGTCCGCATTGTCAGGAGCGATGACAGCTGACTTTGTTCTGGGAAACGATCCCTCATTTAATTCCATTAAAAATATTCGCATAAATTTAAGCTGATTGGGAATAAGAAGCTTTTGAGCGAGAAAAAATTTTTTTTTTATGTCCTCTTAAAAACTGAAAATTTGGACCATTTTTTCTTCGTCGTAAAAACAACGTTTTTATTGATTTAACTCTGATATAATTGTATTCGAGTATTTTTCGATTCTTAGAGAATATAATTATTCTAAAAAATAGAAGAAAAAAAAATAGTGAGGTTTTTTTATCTTAAAAAATATCGAAAAGTTTGCTTTTAATTTTTTGGAAAAAAAATAATATTTCAAGTGTACACACGCGTTTTGTTTGGTGGTGCGGTATATTATTCGATTATCTTGGAGGCGCGAGGAGTCGCTTTGAAGCGCCTTGGGCCACGGAAAATCCTGTAATCCATCGAGGAGTAATCCGCAAGAATCGACAAACAAATCTTTGAAGCTTTGTCTACATCCTCTACGGGATCCATTGGCGGAATCTTGAGAATCTGTGCTAAAGCTGTGTGTTGAGATGCTTTTTCACTACATACATTGCCGCTACGACCCGGCGCACACAGAAAACCCACTAGAGCCTGGGAGAGCATCATCGCAAGAGGGTTAATCTCACCCTTGGCCAACAGACACTTCCGTCTTTTACACACAGCAGGAATTTTTCTCTATATCTTTCACAACATTATTTTTTTACATTGAAAAAATCAATCCCCAAAATCTACGCCTAACCCTCTCTCCTACAATACACCTCGAGATCAAGGTGAAAAAAAATCGATTTCATAACGTGATTTTTTTTATTAAAAGTTGCACAAAAATGGGAAATTCCCCCTCTCCCCATATCATCCCCTCAATGTCGGAAAATTGATTAATCTAATCTAAAAATGGGGGTGTAAAAGATAATAAAATGACCCGATAGTGTATATCTGATATATATATGTGCAAGAAAAAATTTACCCCCATCATCCCTTAAATTTTTTTTAATTTTCAATTGAATAATGATGGGGTAGTTGAAATAGTTTTATAATTAATTGATACTAATTTTCCAGTAGAATGGCATAAATAACTTAAAAAAATATCATCCCCCTTCAACCCTTTAATATGTCTCCACGTGAAAATAATTTTTTTACCCCGAAGAGGGTACAAAATTATTTAAAGTTTTTAACATTTTTTTACGAAGGGGGTGGAATGCAAGTGGTGGAAATAAATTTCAACCCCTCATCCCTCAGCACATATCTATATAAAGGTGTAAAAATAATTTTTTCGGCCCTTTGAAGAAAAGTATGAAAAGTTAATTAAATTTTTTTTGGGAGTAGATTTTTCCGAGAGGGTGAATTATTGGTTTGGCTGATGGGACCACCCTCAGGAGATACACATATAGGCGACTGTCGGTAGCAGTGGTATCTTCACAGGATCTCTGTGTTTTACAAGCCAGCTGTGTATCGTCCTACTGGCATTGTTGCCCGCATCGCGCGCTTGACTTTGCTCTCTCTTTTTCCAAATATTGCTCTCTCGCCCTCCAATTTTTTCGGTTTTTTTCTCTGCGTCTTTTTCGTTGAGAGACAGAGAGTACAAGATGAAAGAATATACCGTGGCAGGATCATGTCTTTTCTTCGTGAGCTTTGGGACTCTATTTTTGGATTATACAAAAATTTCTTTGTGTCTGTGTGTAAATTACAAAAAATTACGATTTATTGAAAAAAAAAAAATGTAAGAAAAAGCACAGGATAAATAAAGTAAAAATTTTCGTGAATTTTGAGGATTATTTTGCAGTGATAGCAATTTTCCTGAAGTTGTTTATCGTGTCCGGACGCGCGCAGGACAATGTAATTGATCGACATCAAGGGGTACATCACGAGCAGATGTTTGAACACGCCCTCACCTCCATCAATTCTCCCTCTGGCCTCTCTATACAAGCTTCATACACTCACGTGTGCATTATTGCCATTGCTTGGCGCCTTCTACACACTTTCCAGCGCGTTTTAACCTGTTCGCACACGCGTCGTGCAGTGTCGCACGATAATAGCTCAGTGATACAATGAGAAGAGCGATGAGACAGTGGATTAAAGGACACACTGCGACCAAAAACAGATTTATACTTATGATACCATGTTGTATCAAATTTTTCACCTCACAACGACAAGATGCAAGCAACATAGCAGCACAATTGAAAATAATTTTTCTTCATCAGATTAAAAAATAAATTTTTTCTCTGATAAATTCGAAAATTTACAAAAAAATATTTTAACTATTTTTTTCTATATAATTTATTGAAAATTTCTTTTATGGCAAGGATATTTTCGTGCAATGAATTTCCTTCAAGTCTAAGAAATTAGGTTTAAAAAAAATTTTAATTTAAATTTTTGTGATTTCTTTTATATGTGGATATATATAGGATACATTTCGACACGTGAATGCAATTTTTCAAGGCGTAAAAAATTTTTTTAATAAATTTTCTATTGAAAAATTATTTCATGGTTGTATATATATATATATATTGATGGTTTATTATATACTTTCTTGAAGAACAAAAAAAAACTGTGGGAGAGCTTGCTTTGTCAGGTTATATCGAATCATTATAAATCTCGTGCGCTTATTTTCAGTATAATAAATTAGTCAAAGACGTTCATCAATTCTATGACACGATGGAGAACCCATAGAAAATATGCTTCAGTCTAAAACATCGTCCGTCCATCAAAAAATCCAATGGTGTGTCTCGAACGGTGATGGATGATTTTTTTCTCATCCACCGATACTCTCTCACCTCACTCTGATGATGGCCAGTTCTCATACGCGAGTATGCGATGCGCGACCTATATCATCGCAGTCCAGGTGTAATAGCGCTTTCCTATAACCTTGAAAAAAAAAAAACAATATTCCGAGACGAAAGAAAAATTTGTGGCTCGCGCTAATTGAACTTAAATTTTTAACTATTAACTTTTTGAACTGATAAATTACAATTTCATGGATTAAATATATCAATTTCATGCCAAACTTCATTGATTAATTAATTGAATTTTTTTATGCTTACATTTATTAAAAATATATAGTATTTTCGAAATTTTAAAAATCTTTTCAATTTAAAAGAGTTTTAGACACTTACATCAATATTTCATTGTAAAAAAATTTTTTTTAATGGACTCATTTAGTTTTACAAAAATTAAAAAAATTTTTTTTCACGCAAAACTAGATTTAAAATTTTTTTATCGGCAGTAGTATACATAGGAGAGTTCTGGATACGATGGGCGAGGGGGGTCGGTGGGAAGGGGAGTATCGGGCGGGGTATCCGAGCTAATGGAGCTAACGGGTCGCCCGGCGATGTCGGGTTCTACTTTACCGGCAGTGGGTAGGGGGCGGCGACCCAAGTATTGGAGGTGTCGGAGTGTGTCTACTTTACCGACAGGGGTGTGTGCGCATGCGCAGTTGCGAAGGGGCTATCCGGCTAATGGAGCTGACTGCCGGATGAGAGTGGGGGATGCCTGCTTGACCGACGGAGGGTAACTTTGTTGCGTGGTGGATGAGTCTTCCGGGTGACGTCATCTGATGCGCAATTGGTCAGGGTTACTTTACTGCGTAGTATCTATTGCGCAGTTGATTTTTCGAGAACATTCTGCTGCGTAGTATCTACTGCGTAGAACCGAATTTCTCGGAAAAAATGATGAGTCATACCACAGAGCGTCTGATTACGTCATCCGACGTAACTGCGCAGTATATTCAGAATGTTCGAGAACATTTTGCTGCGCAATACATTCAAATTGTTTATAACTTATCTATTGCGCAGTTGATTTTTCGAGAACATTCTGCTGCGTAGTATCTACTGCGTAGAACCGAATTTCTCGGAAAAAATGATGAGTCATACTACAGAGCGTCTGATTAAGTCATCCGACGTAACTGCGCAGTATTTTCAGAATTTTCGAGAACATTTTGCTGCGCAATACATTCAAATGGTTTATAACTCTTGAATAAACGATTTAACAACAATTTCCAATGTACGGTTGAGAACCTCTAGCAAGAGCGCACATCCTCTCAAAAGTCGATTTTTTAATTGTTTATAACTTTTGAATAAACAATTTAACAACAATTTCCAATGTCGGTTGAGAACCTCTAGCAAGAGCGCACATCCTCTCAAAAGTCGATTTTTTAATTGTTTATAACTTTTGAATAAACAATTTAACAACAATTTCCAATGCACGGTTGAGATCCCCTGGTAAGAGCGCATATCCTCTCAAAAGTCGATTTTTTAATTGTTTATAACTCTTAAATAAACAATTTAACAACAATTTCCAATGTACGGTTGAGAACCTCTAGCAAGAGCGCACATCCTCTCAAAAGTCGATTTTTTAATTGTTTATATTACGTCATCCGACGTAACTGCGCAGTATTTTCTGAATGTTCGAGAACATTTTGCTGCGCAATACATTCAAATTGTTTATAACTTTTGATTAAACAATTTAACAACAATTTCCAATGCACGGTAGAGATCCCCTGGTAAGAGCGCATATCCTCTCAAAAGTCGATTTTTAAATTGTTTATAACTTTTAAATAAACAATCTAGCAACAATTTTCAACGTACAGTCAAGATCCCTTAATCAGACGGTACATTCCTCTCAAAAGTCGATTTTTAAATTGTTTATAACTTTTAAATAAACAATCTAGCAACAATTTTCAACGTACAGTCAAGATCCCTTAATCAGACGGTACATCCTCATAAAAGTTGAGTTTCAATATTAATCACTTTTTTTAATTATCTATAACTTTCAATTAGAGACGTTGAGAACCACTGAATGAGGTTGAGATCTTATAGTTCCCTGAAGGAAAATTTGAAACAACTCCATCACCTACGTTGTGCGA
>MVJL01003159.1:0-10070 GCA_002156465.1 Macrocentrus cingulum | reverse complement strand
ATGACGGTGACGACGATGGAGAGGCGTATGAGAGCTGTGGAAATGAGACAGACAGTGAGTCGAGTGGAAGAGAAGGTGACATGGACGAAGCAAGAAAGGCTGCAGGCCCAGAATACGGTCTCAGAAGTCGTCAGAGAATTCGAGCTCATCCAAAATATCAAGACTATGTGATGATTGGTGATGTGGATGACATAGAAGTCAAGAAAGCACTCAAGGATCCTGGATTCAAGACTATGTGATGATTGGTGATGTGGATGACATAGAAGTCAAGAAAGCACTCAAGGATCCTGGATGGCGAAAGGCAATGGAACAAGAGATCGATTTACTCAAAAGTATGGACACGTGGGAATTAGTCGAATTGCCAAAAGGTCGACGCGTGCTAACGAGTAAGTGGGTACTACGAGAAAAGTCTGATGGTCGTTTGAAGGCAAGACTTGTGGCGCGAGGGTTCGATCAAGTGAGAGGCATTGATTACAATGAAACATTTGCCCCTGTTGCACGACACACAAGTATTCGACTACTGCTGAGTCACGCTGTGGGAAAAGGTTTGCATATCCGAACTTTCGACGTGACAACTGCATTCTTGAACGGAAAACTATCTGAGGAAATTTTTATGCAACAGCCGGAAGGTTTTGAGGACGAGTCTGGCAGGGTCTGTCGACTGAAAAGGAGTTTGTATGGTCTCAAACAAGCCTGGAAAGATTGGAACGCTGCATTTACATGCAGATTGTCGGAATTGGGCTTTCAAGATACAGATGATGACCCGTGCATATTTTATAATGACTCAAGGTCAGTGATATTGGCACTCTTTGTGGACGATGGTATCATTGTCGGAGAAAATGTGAAAGGCATAAGTGATGTATTGTCTGGACTGGCTATGACTTTCAAAATTACCGTTGCTAAGCCGGAAAAAGGAAAATTGTTTTACCTTGGAATGGAGTTACACCTCAGGAGGAGCGGAATTTTGGTCACGCAACAAAAATACACTGAGAAGATTTTAAATCGATTCGGTTTTCATGAGGCACACTCTGTTGCCACGCCAGTTGAAATGGGAATGATGGCTGAGGATCAAATTCACGACAAACCTTTAAAAAACAAGCCGTATCGTGAGGCAGTGGGATGTCTGCTGTATTTGTCAGTAATATCGAGGCCAGACATTTGTTTTGTCGTAAATTATCTCAGTCGACAAGTGAGTGACCCAAACACACGTCATTGGAAGATGGTTGAACGAGTTTTTCGATACTTGAAAGGGACTGAGCGTTTTGGAATATTTTTTGATGGAAAGACTGACCTGAAAGGATACACCGATTCAGATTACGGAGGGTCAGAAGCTGACAAGATCTCAACCAGTGGGATATTGATTGACTATGGCGGTCCAGTCATTTGGATGACACAAAAACAGCCACTAACGTCAATTTCATCGGCAGAGGCTGAATAACGAGCTGCAACTAGTGGGATACAAGAAGTGTGCTGGGTCAGACTGATGACACAAAAACAGCCACTAACGTCAATTTCATCGGCAGAGGCTGAATAACGAGCTGCAACTAGTGGGATACAAGAAGTGTGCTGGGTCAGACAACTAATTAAAGAATTACACATGGAGAAACTGTCCCAACCAACCACTTTGTTTGTGGACAATAAGGCAGCTATACACATGCTCCAAAACACTGAAGAAGGGAAAGTCACGAAAGGAAAGAAACACATTGAAATACGTCGGAAATTTGTTCGTCAGCATGTTGGAAAAACAGTCTCACTAATGCATGTTGGAACGAAAGAACAAATTGCGGATATATTCACCAAGCCATTGAACAAGTCACGTTTTGCGTTTTTGCGGCAGAAGCTGCTTAAGGAGGAGTGTTGGAATTAGATACCGGCAGTTGGTAAGCAGCTCTGTGTAGCTGACACCACTATCGTGTATAATATATAGATATAAGTTTCTTTTCTCAGTTAGTGACAGGGAAGTAGTGGGGAATAAATAAAAATGTCTGACATGTCTGCGAGTTGTATGAAATGTATGGCGTGCAATATTGTGTAAGGCACAAGGTTTATGATTTTTGATTTACTTTTTGCCTGTCCCCGGCAAACACACGTGAGAGAATCGCGAGTCTACTAAAATAAAAAGAAATAAAAGACGCTGATTCCTATTGAGAAAAATTAAGTCTGGTTTACTGCCTTTAGTTATTCTGAAAATTAACAATTATTGATACCAATGAAATGGTATCAATAATGGAAATTTTTATGCAACAGCCGGAAGGTTTTGAGGACGAGTCTGGCAGGGTCTGTCGACTGAAAAGGAGTTTGTATGGTCTCAAACAAGCCTCGAAAGATCGGAACGCTGCATTTATATGCAGATTGTCGGAATTGGGCTTTCAAGATACAGATGATGACCCGTGCATATTTTATAATGACTCAAGGTCAGTGATATTGGCACTCTTTGTGGACGATGGTATCATTGTCGGAGAAAATGTGAAAGGCATAAGTGATGTATTGTCTGGACTGGCTATGACTTTCAAAATTACCGTTGCTAAGCCGGAAAAAGGAAAATTGTTTTACCTTGGAATGGAGTTACACCTCAGGAGGAGCGGAATTTTGGTCACGCAACAAAAATACACTAAATAAAAATGTCTGACATGTCTGCGAGTTGTATGAAATGTATGGCGTGCAATATTGTGTAAGGCACAAGGTTTATGATTTTTGATTTACTTTTTGCCTGTCCCCGGCAAACACACGTGAGAGAATCGCGAGTCTACTAAAATAAAAAGAATTAAATAAAAATGTCTGACATGTCTGCGAGTTGTATGAAATGTATGGCGTGCAATATTGTGTAAGGCACAAGGTTTATGATTTTTGATTTACTTTTTGCCTGTCTCCGGCAAACACACGTGAGAGAATCGCGAGTCTACTAAAATAAAAAGAAATAACAGACGCTGATTCCTATTGAGAAAAATTAAGTCTGGTTTACTGCCTTTAGTTATTCTGAAAATTAACAATTATTGATACCAATGAAATGGTATCAATAATTAGACGCTGATTCCTATTGAGAAAAATTAAGTCTGGTTTACTGCCTTTAGTTATTCTGAAAATTAACAATTATTGATACCAATGAAATGGTATCAATAATAGAAGAATTAAGAGAAGCTGGAGTCATATATTAAGGTGTGTATCTTTAGTTATTCTGAAAATTAACAATTATTGATACCAATGAAATGGTATCAATAATAGAAGAATTAAGAGAAGCTGGAGTCATATATTAAGGTGTGTACCTAACGATTTCTATTCATTTGTTCGTGTACCTTGGTTGGAATATGAGTGTTGATATTTTTGGCAGACAACAACCCAAACACACAAGGCTTCGCGGTCTAACGATTTCTATTCATTTGTTCGTGTACCTTGGTTGGAATATGAGTGTTGATATTTTTGGCAGACAACAACCCAAACACACAAGGCTTCGCGGTCCTTCCGGCGTAGGTTTCAAAATAACTCTGGATAATCAGTTTGATATAGACAAAAAACGATTGTGCAACATAGCTGATCCTATAGAAGAAGATGATGCTGTTTCTCTAAGAGCTCTTCCACATAATAAGGTAGCACGAACAGGGAGTAGAATCGACTATGTATACTGGGATGATCCTAATGAACTGGTGGATCGGTTAAGGTTACTCTTAGCATCACAAGCTGCAGGAAATACTAACCATACCAATGAAATGGTATCAATAATAGAAGAATTAAGAGAAGCTGGAGTCATATATTAAGGTGTGTAACTAACGATTTCTATTCATTTGTTCGTGTACCTTATACCAATGAAATGGTATCAATAATAGAAGAATTAAGAGAAGCTGGAGTCATATATTAAGGTGTGTAACTAACGATTTCTATTCATTTGTTCGTGTACCTTGGTTGGAATATGAGTGTTGATATTTTTGGCAGACAACAACCCAAACATACAAGGCTTCGCGGTCCTTCCGGCGTAGGTTTTAAAATAACTCTGGATAATCAGTTTGATATATGAGTGTTGATATTTTTGGCAGACAACAACCCAAACATACAAGGCTTCGCGGTCCTTCCGGCGTAGGTTTTAAAATAACTCTGGATAATCAGTTTGATATAGACAAAAAACGATTGTGCAACATAGCTGATCCTATAGAAGAAGATGATGCTGTTGCTCTAAGAGCTCTGAAAAAGTTTCAACAAGAACAGATTGATCGATACATCGAGACATTAGAACCTCTGCAAATATCCTATAGAAGAAGATGATGCTGTTGCTCTAAGAGCTCTGAAAAAGTTTCAACAAGAACAGATTGATCGATACATCGAGACATTAGAACCTCTGCAAAGAAATTATGATAGTTGTAATAAAACTGTCCATGCATTGAAACAAGCATATCACTTGTCTGAAAAAAATGCTAAATTCATTTCAGAACTAGAAGTCAAAGTGAATACGTTAGAAAACATCAACGTTGTCCATGCATTGAAACAAGCATATCACTTGTCTGAAAAAAATGCTAAATTCATTTCAGAACTAGAAGTCAAAGTGAATACGTTAGAAAACATCAACGAACAGCGGCAGGAGTTTGTCATATTACTGCGACGCATGGAACTAGTTGTCAAAAAGCTTGATGCACGATTAACAGCTCTTGAACATGGATCATAAGAAATACACAATTGCCCAAGAGCTCCACCGACCTGCTAGAAAAAATTTCAAGCGGCTATATGAGTGTTGATATTTTTGGCAGACAACAACCCAAACACACAAGGCTTCGCGGTCCTTCCGGCGTAGGTTTCAAAATAACTCTGGATAATCAGTTTAATATAGACAAAAAACGATTGTGCAACATAGCTGATCCTATAGAAGAAGATGATGCTGTTTCTCTAAGAGCTCTGAAAAAGTTTCAACAAGAACAGATTGATCGATACTTCGAGACATTAGAACCTTTGCAAAGAAATTATGATTGAAGATGATGCTGTTTCTCTAAGAGCTCTGAAAAAGTTTCAACAAGAACAGATTGATCGATACTTCGAGACATTAGAACCTTTGCAAAGAAATTATGATAGTTGTAATAAAACTGTCCATGCATTAAAACAAGCTGTTTCAACAAGAACAGATTGATCGATACTTCGAGACATTAGAACCTTTGCAAAGAAATTATGATAGTTGTAATAAAACTGTCCATGCATTAAAACAAGCATATCACTTGTCTGAAAAAAATGCTAAATTCATTTCAGAACTGGAAGTCAAAGTGAATACGTTAGAAAACATCAACAAACAGCGGCAGGAGTTTATCGTATTACCGCGGCGCATAGAACTAGTTGTCACAAAGCTTGATGCACGATTAACAGCTCTTGAACATGGATCATAAGAAATACACAATTGCCCAAGAGCTCCACCGACCTGCTAGAAAAAATTTCAAGCGGCGAAAAGTTAATATTCGTCGATTGGATGAGACTTGGCAGGCGGATCTCGTTGATATGTCAGCTTATGCTCAGTATAACAATAATTCCAAATACCTGTTAACAATAATTGATATATTCTCTACATACGCCTGGGCAATTCTAATTAAAACTAAAAGTGCAAAAGATGTAACAGCAGCCATGAGATCTATCCTTAAAGAAGGGCGGGTTCCACAAAAGTTATATACGCCTGGGCAATTCTAATTAAAACTAAAAGTGCAAAAGATGTAACAGCAGCCATGAGATCTATCCTTAAAGAAGGGCGGGTTCCACAAAAGTTACACGTAGATAGAGGTAAAGAGTTTTACAATCATGGATTTGAGACACTATCAAAAAGTTACAACATATCCATGTATTCAACGTATAGTAATCTTAAAGCTTCGATTTGTGAGCGATTCAATAGAACATTAAAATCTAAAATGTGGAAGCAGTTTACATTGAATGGATCATATAAATGGGTTCATAATATAAACCAATTAGTTAGAGAGTACAACAATACAATCTTCGATTTGTGAGCGATTCAATAGAACATTAAAATCTAAAATGTGGAAGCAGTTTACATTGAATGGATCATATAAATGGGTTCATAATATAAACTAATTAGTTAGAGAGTACAACAATACAAAACATAGAACTATAAAAATGAAACCCATCGATGTATCGAAACGAAATGAAAGCAAATTGATAAGAGATGTATACGGTAAATTTTTACAACAATACAAAACATAGAACTATAAAAATGAAACCCATCGATGTATCGAAACGAAATGAAAGCAAATTGATAAGAGATGTATACGGTAAATTTATCGTTTCACCGCCACAACTTATTACCAAGTTCAAAGTTGGTGATAAAGTACGAATCAGTAAATATAAACATATCTTAAGAGATGTATACGGTAAATTTATCGTTTCACCGCCACAACTTATTACCAAGTTCAAAGTTGGTGATAAAGTACGAATCAGTAAATATAAACATATCTTTGAGAAAGGTTATACGCCAAATTGGACAACGGAAATTTTTTCAATCAGTGAAGTCAAAAATACTTCTCCAACTACCTTTAAACTTATTGACTACCAAGATCAACCGATTGTCCAAATTGGACAACGGAAATTTTTTCAATCAGTGAAGTCAAAAATACTTCTCCAACTACCTTTAAACTTATTGACTACCAAGATCAACCGATTGAAGGTGGGTTTTATCAAGAAGAACTTACGAATAATCAGTGAAGTCAAAAATACTTCTCCAACTACCTTTAAACTTATTGACTACCAAGATCAACCGATTGAAGGTGGGTTTTATCAAGAAGAACTTACGAAGGTTAAATATCCTGATGTCTATTTAGTTGAAAAAGTTCTAAAACGTAAAGGAAATAAGTTATATGTAAAATGGTTAGGTTTTGATAGTTCACATAATAGCTGGATAAATAAAGGTGATGTATAAATAAAAAGACATTGTATAGCGAACATAATTGTAATCTTTATTTATATCCCCATGGAATTGTGTCTGTTGTATGAGGTAAAAGTATATGCTTATCATCATAACAAGACAATGCTTTTTTCTTTTGTACAATGGTATTTACAACATGTTTCTTGCTTTGAATCAACATCTGTGTTCTGTAAACATCAATATTTCTTTTGTACAATGGTATTTACAACATGTTTCTTGCTTTGAATCAACATCTGTGTTCTGTAAACATCAATATTTTCAAATAAACATTTCTTATAATTGTTAAATGTCATGGTTCTTAACGATGATCCTTTGACACCCTTCGCTTTCTTTACAATTTTTTCACCAACGATACTATATGCGTATAGTTTTGCTCTGTTAAATGTCATGGTTCTTAACGATGATCCTTTGACACCCTTCGCTTTCTTTACAATTTTTTCACCAACGATACTATATGCGTATAGTTTTGCTCGCAAACCAACGAATTCATGCATAATCATACCATTATTTTCATCTTTCATTAAGCCAATAACTTTTTCATTCGCTTGCGGAATTCCATAAACATTATCAAACCAACGAATTCATGCATAATCATACCATTATTTTCATCTTTCATTAAGCCAATAACTTTTTCATTCGCTTGCGGAATTCCATAAACATTATCAATGGGATAATCTGACGTATCGAACATGTGTAATATTATTTTCATCTTTCATTAAGCCAATAACTTTTTCATTCGCTTGCGGAATTCCATAAACATTATCAATGGGATAATCTGACGTATCGAACATGTGTAAATCGCGTTTAATATATTCATAAATATCTGCAACTTTATCTGTATCAGTGTACATGAGTCAAATGTGTTTTTAATGTAATTGTAGTGAAAATCATACATGAATGTTTTCGATATATCAAGTATACTGAATCCCACGTAAATCGGTTTATTATATTTTATGTGAGTTCTAGCATTTCAATGATAACTAGAGGATTATCATCATCATCATCATTGAATATAGTACTACTATGAAAATTTGGTTTTGCAATTAGTGCTCTTGCTCCATAACAACCTTCCCATTTAGTTATTGAACGTACATCTTTCTGCTTGCGAACATTCTCCATGGTTTTTCCAAAAACTGCGTTATTCATCAGTTTGTAAAAATTTTACCTTCCCATTTAGTTATTGAACGTACATCTTTCTGCTTGCGAACATTCTCCATGGTTTTTCCAAAAACTGCGTTATTCATCAGTTTGTAAAAATTTTTTTCGAATTCATTTTTTGCATTTTTTCGTAATTCAGTATTCAAATTTATACATGACTCTAACCATGGAGCTTGATTAAACTGCAAAATTCTATGTACATGTGTTATCTTCATACCTAAACCTACACACTGTTTTAAATTCTTGTAATGAATTCTTGTAATGAATAATATACTCTTTTTTGTCATGAAGTGTGGTCATTAATTTTTTTTGCCTCGATTCCGGGGGTGTGTAGTGTTCAGGGCAAAGTGGAAGATCTTTATGAAGGTCTTGCAACTCTGCTGGGTACTCAAGATGAACTTCAGCGATGTATCCTATTGAGGAATCATCAGGCACATTGCAGATATCCACAGATGCTGCTGCTGTTACCCATTTAAAGTTGTTGTAGGGTAAATATTGACTAGGCACATTGCAGATATCCACAGATGCTGCTGCTGTTACCCATTTAAAGTTGTTGTAGGGTAAATATTGACTCATGGCCGCTCCATACAGATTGTTTACATCGAAGTACATCAAATATGATTCTTCTTCAGCTGAATTATACATTTCACCCATATAACGATTATTCGCCTTGGCGTAGCGGTTTGAACATTGGGCAACGCCACCTCTTATTCCCCTTTCAATGAAAAAAATCATGTCTGGATCGGTAAGAAGTTCTAGTTCTATCCCTGTACACTTCTTTCAATGAAAAAAATCATGTCTGGATCGGTAAGAAGTTCTAGTTCTATCCCTGTACACTTCATCATAGCATCGAAAGCCAACCCTGGAGCAGTATAATAATGGAGCGGATCAAGTTGATATGTTTGGTGGCAACTTTTTCGAAAATTTTCAATGATAACAGCTAATAGCTCGAAAGCCAACCCTGGAGCAGTATAATAATGGAGCGGATCAAGTTGATATGTTTGGTGGCAACTTTTTCGAAAATTTTCAATGATAACAGCTAATAGCAAAATATCAGTTTTTAAATACAAGTCTGAGTACTCCCCCAGGGTTTGAATGTTAAATTTATCCCATACAGTTTGAGCATAAGCATAATCTTAATTTGAGATGTCAGAGTTAGTTAATGATGAAAAAAATTCTTCTTTTAATGGTAATGTCTGTTCATCTAGTTTGTCCCAACTGTCTATATACTCATTATTTGAGATGTCAGAGTTAGTTAATGATGAAAAAAATTCTTCTTTTAATGGTAATGTCTGTTCATCTAGTTTGTCCCAACTGTCTATATACTCATTAGGGTGGGCCAAAAATAATTTTTAATTTTTTTTTTCTTAGCTACCATGAAAATATCGTCTAAAATAAAAAAATTGTGTTAAAGTTTCAGCTCTTAATATTAATATTAAGAGGTGGCTCATTAGAGTTTTTCTTTTTTTCTTTAGTCCCATACAAAAAAATTCATATCTCACCATTCGTTGTTCGTACAGCAAAATTTTTAAAGAGTTTTTTGTAGCAAATTGAACGTTCTACAAAAAAGGTTTCTTACATTTTCTTCGCACGCCTCGCCATTTTAAAGATATTCAAGATTGAAGCTTAAAGTACAAAAAAGGTTTCTTACATTTTCTTCGCACGCCTCGCCATTTTAAAGATATTCAAGATTGAAGCTTAAAGATTTTAAGGTACATTTCTTTTTTGCTTCTGAATTTTGTAAGTCGTTGACAAATGAACGTTATGCAATGCACAATACATATTTCTGCAGGAAATTGAATGCTCTACAAAAAAGGTCTCTTATGCTTAGTCGATTAGAATGAGCGTTTGAAAGATATTTATGATTAAAGTTCAATACTTATCGCTCATACTAATTTTTCAACATTTTCTTCGGAAAATTTTAATATAATTCATTAGTTTCGAAAAAATTAATGCAAATTTAAGTTTTTATCAGCACAAAAATACTTTTATCTATTATTTAAATTATTTTTTATAT
>MVJL01003154.1:0-21262 GCA_002156465.1 Macrocentrus cingulum | reverse complement strand
GTAGCAGCTCAGCCAGAAATTTTCCAAGTCCCTTTAGCTCGGCCGAAAATTTTCCAAGTTCTTCATGAAGAACTTGGAAAAATTTCGGTACGACAACCTGAGGAAGTTGGAGTCTCCAAGCTCTCGTTGGCATACTGTCGTCTCTGAGCGTGTGCAACGTTCGAATCGGAAAGACAACACGAGACTCGAGTCTTCAAGAAGTGCGATTCGCGAGACGCGCGCGAGAGTTAAGAGACTAAAGTCTTTCAGAAAAAATTCGAAGAACCAATCGCGACGGTTCAAAGACTCGTTTTATTAGCGTCTCTATGAAAAGACTGCATGAACCTTTATAGTGATACAAAAAATTCTCCAAGCTCTCGTTGGCATACTGTCGTCTCTGAGCATGTGCAACGTTCGAATCGGAAAGACACCACGAGACTCGAGTCTTCAAGAAGTGCGATTCGCGAGACGCGCGCGAGAGTTAAGAGAATAAAGTCTTTCAGAAAAAAATTCGAAGAACCAATCGCGACGGTTCAAAGACTCGTTTTATTAGCGTCTCTATGAAAAGACTGCATGAACCTTTATAGTGATACAAAAAATCCTGAATTTTTTCATCCTGGATAATCACACAAGAAAAATCCTTCTTTAATTTTGCATAGAGTACCCAACTAATCCATCCTTTTGTTTACTCTTCTTAAACTATAAAGCAATTACTCGCGTCTTTTTCTACTTCCTCTTACTCTGATAAGTTAACTTCCGCTTGAAAGAATGTTAAAGAACCTCGCCTAATTAGAATGAAAAGATGTACTTAGCGAAGATAAAAGGTTTTTAATTCCAAATGATCCTCACGTTGTAATGTTACAGTACATATTTTGCCCGCGCAATGAAATGAGAAAATTCTGTGATTCGATCTTTGATAATATTGTAAAAGTTTATCAATCGAAAACGTAGAGATTCATATAATTAGTCATGTTTCCTATTATATTTCTTCGTCTGAAAGGATTCGTTGAGAATTTATTTGAAGAAAATGTCGAGTTTGGCTGAGAAAAAAATTTCTTTTTTATCAAGACACGTTTCTAATTTTCTGTTGGGTCGTTTTCATGTATAGGTATGATGGTAGGGAGAAAATATAATTATAAACGAACATGCATAGTTCATCATTTCCATCAGGAAATTCTCAAAGGCTTTATACTCTCCTTGAAGCAATGTATAGATAGAAGAGAGCGCTGAAAGTCAGTTTGCGTTCTTTCAGTGTGGCGTACGGTGTTGGATTCGCCTGACGGAACTTCTGCGCAATAAATAGATATATACACAAGACTGCAATTTCAATAAGCCTGGAGTGACGCAATTAGAGTAGTGAAGGCTAGACTTGCCTCCCGAATAATCTAATTGGTTGAATGAAACTTTTTCCCGACTGAAATCTGAAACGACCAGGTGTAAACCAGGTATATATTCATAATAAATCTATTAGTACTGGTTAATTAACCATTTGTCATATCGTATTTCTGCAGAAACTCCTGTAGTCCTTCAATATCAGAAAGAAAAAGTTTTGTTCTCATTAATTTTACGTCAACTCGATTTATAGTTTAAATGTTTTCCCGTTCGTATATAATTACAGGCATTTAAAAAGTCTATATTTGAAAAATTACCTGCCTATTGAGAAGTATAAAATTAAATTAAATTAAGTTAATCAATATTTTATTTCGTAAAAACTTGTAAAATTTTTAAAATATCGAATTTTTTTCCATTTAGTTGAAGGAAATCATGTTTTTTTTTTTTTAGAATCGTTTTTTTTTTCAGGAATACTTTGGCAGAGGAAAAAAATTTCGAGGAAAAACAGAGACTTTTTAGATTTTTTTAAAGAATTTTTTTGAAAATTTCGAGATATTTCAAGTTTTAACAAAGTTTTTATTTATTTTTAAGAGAATTTTAAAATTATATTTTTTTGTTGATTTAGAATTCTTTGGGATGTATTTTTGAGAAAAAAAAAATATTTCGAAAAAAAAAAAAATTCGATTTTAAAAGCAGTTTTAAAATTTTGTGTATGTAAATTTCTCGAAAATACAGCTTGGCTGTAAAAAAAAAAAGTATGCGCCAAGTTCATGAGTTTTTGCAAAAATATGTGAAATATTTTTTTTTAGTTTTAAACCAACTTTGCGCGCTTGTTTGTTGAATTTTAAAAGTAAGTAAAGGTGCGCCAAGCAGATTTGAATCTAATTTTCGCAATTACACTATTAATTGATGAAATTAATTATTTCCAAACTTGGCTTTTACTATATATAGCGATTTCACATATTTTTGCAGAGGTGCATAAACTTGACGTCTATTTTTTTACAGCAAAGCTATATTTTTCAGGGATTTCATGTATTTTTGTAAAAGTAAACAGAAAAAACTAAAAAATCTACCGATAGATTTTTTGTAAAAAAAACGATCTAAACCTCATTCTCAGCAGCCATCATTTTTTTCCATCCCCCAGTGTCTATAACACAACCTCATTCCTCTTAGAACTATCCACAACCTAAAATTCTAGTCTGAAATACACACAATACCATGTAGTACACATACACGCACTGCATTTTACTTTTACTGTATTATCTGATCAACCAATTGCAATGCGAGAAAAAATGTCTAAATTTACTGCAGCTGTTTTTTTTTGCAATCAACTAATCACAGCGCGAGAAAATTTCAAACAACCAATCGAATCATTCCCTAGAATTCAGCAACCAATCAGCAAAATGTCAAATTTTGCCTAAAGGGATAAAATTTTGATTTGTACCAAAAAATCGGGGAAACATTCGTTGCTAAGAATTTATTTTCCTTATTACTGCACCCAAATTCAATAATTCCGAGCCCAATCGAAAGGGTATCATCGACTTTATACAGGTATCTAAAGAAAAATTAGAATAAAAAAAATTATTTTCCGAGATATCTCAACTTGAAATTCGAAACATTCTAAAATCCTAATTTTTCCTGTAAAGATACTCGATTGCCTCGCGCCATTCTATTGCAATCAATTCTCAGTTTCTTTCTTAATTTTTGGAATATTGAAATTTTGAATTTTCCTTTTAGATAAATATTCTACATTTGTCGAGCGCTGAAAAAAAATTAAAATCTGCTCCATCAAACCCAAAGGATAAATGGCGTCTGCAGAAAACAAAGGCATTAAAAAAAGCACAAATAGTGGAGTAAAACGGAAAATAAAAAAGCACTAGATGGACGTATAAGAGTAAAGTTGCTAAAAGGTCGTCTTATTGCAACTCGTTTGGATGTTACTCTAAGACGATGACACTTGCTATACGATCAGTGTATATACCTCCCGTACCTTCCGTAAAATACGTGCGGGCTCTCACGAAGCACGTCTCTCTCACTTTTCGCTGCAGTGTCGCTGCGGCTGGGAGGGAATTAGAGCAGCTGGCTCGTGCGATCATCGCACCACAAGATCTATATCATATAAACCTGTATTGAAGTATGTGTGAGCCAATATACAAGATACAATGATGCACGGCCAGTGCGTGTAGGTATAAATGGACAAAAAATTTTGAATTAAAATTTTTGTAGTTACATTATAAGAGTTTAAAGAGCCTCAAAAAAAATCAGCAGCCCACTCGCGTCGTTTTGAAGACCATCGCACACCCCTAACCTCAAATTCATGGAAAATAATTATGAAATATAGTGTTAAGTTTTTTGATTCACGATAATATTTTTTGACAGTTAGTTTAGAGTCTCAAAATCACAACGACAAAAAAATTATCAACCCCCTGGCGTCGTTTTAAACACGATCACACACCCCTAAACCTCAAATTTATGGGAAATAAATATGAAATATAGTGTTAAATATTTTGTTTCGCGATGCAATTTTTTTATAGTTGCATTGGAGTCCGAAAAACACCCGAACAAATTTGCAACCCTTCAGCATCGTTTTAAAAACTATTGCACACTCCTAAATCTCAAATTCATAGGAAATATTTATGAAATACAGGGTTAAACGTTCTGCTCGGCATTGGTCTTGTTTCGACAGTTAGTTTAGAGTTTAAAAAACACCAAAAAAAATTAACAACCCCCTGGCGTCGTTTGAAACACGATCGCACACCCCTAAACCTCAAATTTATGGGAAATAAATATGAAATATAGTGTTAAATATTTTGTTTCGCGATGCAATTTTTTTTATAGCTACTTCAGAGTCCCAAAAATACTCAAAAAAATAAAAAATTTGATATATTATTATTTATTGATATCCAAATGTCACTGTTTCAACTGGCACTGTGTTCAAATTGCGTCCAGTTTTTCCTATACCACCACTTAACATTATTGCACCGCTATTTGCAAAAAGCAATTTCCGAAATGATTTAGCCCAATTGAGTTAAAATAATTAACAAGATATTCTAATGTGAATTTCTCACGTTGAAAATTAATATAATTACCCGCATCAAAGTAATACGTCATCAGTTAATCATACAGTTAATTGTTTAATAGCGTGATATGTGAGTTGGGTCAATCGATATCCAACTATATTTGAATTTACTCAGACACGGCAATTTCAAGAATTAATTGTATCAAAATCTAATGTATATAAACGTGAATGCTCAGCTTTAAGTTCGCAAGCCGTAGCCGCGCCTTCAATGGTGAGTTGAGAATTTTTTTTTGCATTGCAAATACATTTCCTCGAGAAATATGAGAATTACAAGATTTTTTTGAAAGAGAGATCGTTTTACCGAGGTACAAATATAAATCTCAACCATCCGAGTTTCTAAATAATTTTTTTTTGTCTTCAATCAACTAAGAAAACTAAATAATAATATTGTTATTATCTATTATGAATTTGCGGTTAAGGATCGTAACGAAATTGAGTAGGTCAACAATGATTTTCCAGTGTAGAGTGTATATTAGCCCTCGGTTTGTTGGTTTTGAGCAATCTGAATAGTATTATTGTTTAGCAAGTAAACTTAAATCATGCGCGTATAATGCTTGTTCAACAACAAGTACAATTACACTAGCTTAACAATGCTAGATTTATTATTTATTATTTGAGGTATTTTCAAGATATCCAACTAATATTTCGCTCAATTAAATCCATTTTGTGGGAAAAAAAAAATTCACAATACGTTTTTTCTGATTTGTTAATTAAATTTCTTAACGAAGTAAATCAAAGGTTGAAGTCGTTCTTAAGGAAGTTAGAACGATACTTACAAAAAATTATATTTTATCATGTTTTAAGAGTCCTCTCAAAAAAATTAGCTTGTTGTACAAGCATTTTTAGAGGTCACTCTTGAATTTCAAAATCTGCAAAAATAATTAAAATTTAATTGTAAACATTTTTTTTTTCTTTTTTCTCACCACCTTTTGTGACTATCAATATTAAATCGTTGCATTTGTTCATTTTCTTTATTTTGTGAGATTTTTTTTTTTTTTTTTCAATAACAGGGAATAAAGTTTTAATATTATTATGAAAAGGTCATTCGAAAACATCGCAATCAATGTATAGTTGATAATTTTCAAAATTCATAGGTAACTACCAAAATTGATATTTTGAACTGAAACTTTGTAGAACTTATTTATATAATATTTGATATAGCGAAGATAGGAAAAAAAAATTTTTATAAATCACATTTCGACCATTTTTGCAGATTTAAAAATTTCTGAGCGACCTTTAATGATTTTTTTGACATGAGTCTTCCCAAAACATGGTAAAATATGATTTTTTGATACGAGCCCGGAAAAAATAAAAATAGTCAGTTTTTTTGAGACTATCCTAATATACATGAACATGGGTATTTAAAAAACCGAAATTCAACACTCATTTTCTCCAAATCTAGACGATGAAAGCTCTTGAAATTTTGAAAAGAGAAGTATTAAGTTTTCCTAATAATACCATCAAAATTTCAAGTCTTAAATTTGGAATTTATACGTGTCCTATATATAAATCCGCTCAAATCTCCTTAACGGTCGTAAAATGTTCATTTTTTGTAAACCGTCAAAACAAAAATAAAACAAAAAAAAATGATACCGCAACAAAATAAGGTTTTTGATGAGGAGAAAAAAATGTATTAAAAATCATTTCAACTAAGATTACAGTAAACTAAAATAATCCTTAAATGACAAAAAAAAAACCGAAGCACAGAAGGAAAAAGTTAAATATACCTTATGCTGTAGAAGAGACAATGAGGAGAAAATTCGTGCATAGTGAATTGAGAAGCAGACACGAAAGAAGCAAGTAAAAAAACAAAATAAAAGCGCGGAGTGAAGCAGCTGTAAAAGAGAACAAAGCCGAGTCATTGGTAGGGACTTTAGGAAATAAAAGGGTCGAAAAAGTCGCGCTTTATCCCCATGATGTGGTCGCAAGAGTACACTTTTTCCACGGGGTATTGTAGTAAGAGACACTCACCTGCAATATGTATCCGAGCTTCGAGGTAAACGTGATGTGTCTTTGGACAACGCTTTAAACGTTCTTTTTAAGACTCCACGTGGAATACATCCCATCATTAATGCCCTAAACATATGTTTAACAAAAGAAAAATAGCTTTTTCGTGTTTTTTCAAAATTTTCTTTAATTTTTTTCTAGTTTTTTAACAATAACTCGATAAATAAGCAAGATAACAAAAAAAATCATTAAACTAAAATAATTCACCGTTAAATTTCCGACAAAAAATGTCAAACAAATTTTTTCGTATCTCCTTGATTTTTTGAAAAATTTCAAATTTTTCAAAATTCATATTTTTCAAAATATCTCGAAAACAACGAATAATATCAAAAAAATATATTTAACATTTTTTCTTGGAAATTAAATTTTCTATCATTTATTATCAATGACATTTTTTGTTATCTCGCTTAGTTACAGAGTTATCAAAGAATTAACAAGAAAAAAATCTTATACTCTCGTTTGGTATCACTTTGTGTGTGTTTCAAAGGTAAACGCCGGCTAGGGTTAGGTTTTAACACTCGGATGTCGTTATCTGCCTTGGATCGAATTGGTGTGTTATAGCCCGTTGGTATCTATATGATATCGCGCAGGCTACAATGGCGCCAGATTTAGTTTTCCGTGTGAGAATAAGAGCTCCTAGAAAATTTATATAGACTAGATTATACGGTGGAGTGTGCAGAACGATGGATAGATAGACTGGTGCGAATCGCGTGACGATATCGTGGCCCCGTGAAAACTTCTACAAGGATCGTCGGACCGGAGACAAACTCTCGAAACTTTTCTCTTCCCTCTGCGCCGCCATTTCGCGTAACGTCTGTCTGTGGTTCCCTCTCCCGCTGCTCTGTATGCACACAGAGTGTATACATGTCGAGCAAATAATATTCGGGGTGCTGACAGGTTTGTGTGTGGAAGGAATAAACTGCTGGTGAAGTTTGATATTCTGCTTTTGTTAGTGTATTCCAGAGTCAGGCTTTTGTTTCGTGATGGGCCATTGGTGCCGCAGTGTAACATCAACTGATTTCATGTCCACTGACCGACAGATGGTATTGCCATGCTCGTGCTGTACTTGGCTCTTGTGGTTTCCCAACTCTCGTCTAAATTAACGCCTGTTTATACTCTTGAGGACAGAGGCTGTGTTTAACTGTTAGTTTTCTGTCGTCAGCTCTAATCTATGGTGCTTCTTCATTAATTCTAGATTATTGTCCATGGATTTTCATTAGATCGTATCGGAAAACACTGATTACGTGTCTTATTGAAGTGAAAACTTCTTTAGGGACGTTGTGCACTTTCCACAGATGGGGGAAAAAAAGCCAAACTCGCGTCAGATCAGGAATGCTGATCGAAAAAGCGTAAGACGGAGAGTTGTGGGAGAGATGACCGCTGGAGGGGCGCCAGAGAGAAAGTAAAATGCCCTCTCTTTCTATCGCGCGGCGAACATCTAGCTGTTTTGTCTAGCTGTTTTGTTCGAGTGGTGCAGGGCGCTTGCGCGAGTGTGCAGGAACAATAGATAAATATTGTATTCAACAATAAATGATCATAGTTTTATAATGATAAATAAATCAATTCGTCCGAAAAAATTCCCTAACCATTCCAATATCTTCGAAAATGCACAACGTTACTGTTTAAGTTTTCACTTCTACTGGCACTCCCGTAATTTTTTTTTTTTGACATTTGAGGAGGAAATAATTTGTTTTTAGAATTTTTCCAAGGTGTTTTCATTAGATATCTTTTGATTTTTTGGTTTTTTAGTGATTATACCCGATAATTAAGCAAAATATTGATAAACGTCACAGAAGTTGATTTTTTGGGAATTTAATTTTCTACAAAAAAACACGTCTGTTTTTTTATTTTTTTTGCTTCTTCAAACATTACTGATTTTGAAAAATTTTTATTTTTCAAAATATCTCGGAAAATAAAGTAAAATATTAAAAAATTAAATTTCTATTCATTTATTTACCATACTATTTTCCGCTATTTAATATAGTTAGCAAGTTATCATAGGAAAAACAAAAAAAAAAAAAATTCACAAAAACTAGAAATGAGTAATAATTTTCCATTTTAAAAATCTTTGCGTAAAAGTAATGTGACAAATCCTTATAAAACCATGACGGAAAAAAAGCTTTTAGCCCTTTTTTTCCAGTTTATATAATGAAACCCCACAAAATACAGTCTTTATAAAAAGAGTACTTACCATAATCCTAAAAGACATCTGAAATAAGAAAAATACCTCTCTTGATCTTTGGTATTTTTCGCCAAATTACCTTATCTATTTTCAATATACATATATACCACAATAAACAACATGTTTCTCCTTATAGCCGCGTAATCCGACCCACTTGAAATTGCAAAGAGATTTTACATCTTATCTTGAGTCATGGACTCGAGAGAAACGTCTAAAAAGACAGCTACATACTAAGAGGTCTTATTTCAGTGAATGCACCAAGATATCAGGGAAAAAGCGAGGAGAAATGTTAAGAATGGAATGAGAATATTCCCCTTTCTGGCCCATGATGAATGGTCCATTATGGTGAATAATTTTTCAGGAATTTTTTCACTAAACACACTCCACACTTACGATCACATTGTTATGTATTCTAGCACGAAAACGGCGCGCAGCACTGCACATATATATGATATATATACATATATATAGTGGAAACCATCCCCTTTGCCACACAATCAGTCGTCACTCATTCTCCCCTTGCGCAATTCATCCCCACAGATATATTTTCAACGAGACGCAAGCCGCCGACTTCACCCTTGCTCTTTCTCTCCTCACAAGTCGTAATTCATGATATTATTTCTTTGTATTATTAGAGGGTGATCACAAAAGCCGATGTAATTTAATTTGTTTCGAATAATTGACGAAATTGTCGACTTTTACCATTTAATTTTGTTTAGTTTAATTATTGCCTTGGCCCTAAACTTCGGTTCATACAAAGTTCGTGTGGATTTTCATTGACATTGTAAATTGCTTCAATTATGGAGGAATTTAATGTTATATAGAAAAGAAGCTTTCACCCCTTTTTAAGGTACTTCACATACTCTGAATCCTGACGTACTCGCAAAACTACTCAATTTACATGTTGAATTTTAAGGGATTTCTAGTTCTAACCACACGAGCGTGAAATTACGTACTGCCTAAAACTTTATTGCTGCTGTAGATATCTATGAAAATCGAATTTTATACTTCAATGATAAGGTTTTCTACATTTTTATTTTGTGCCGTTTGTTTTTTTTTTTCAATTGATCACTCGGGTTTCAATAAATAGCGCGTCAAAAGTACTTTAAGGCAATTCAACGGCCTGGAAGCGTAGCTATTGCAATAACGACCCGGCGGGTTTCAAATTTTTTTTTTTTTTTTGAGTAGGATAGTAATTATTATTAGTTTTTTTTTTTGAAAAAATTAAAAATTTCAGCTTTTGGTTTATTTTTGGGGTTTTCAAATAAATCATGAGCATATTCACATGCCATCTGAGATGCATTTGAAAAAATTAAAAATTTCAGCTTTTGGTTTATTTTTGGGGTTTTCAAATAAATCATGAGCATATTCACATGCCATCTGAGATGCAGATGATTAAAATATGAGAGTTATAAGAGGGAATGTTTTAAATAATTAACTTAAGAGCTATTTTTATGTTGAAATTTTTTTAAAGAGGTGCTGGCGTAATGAGTTGAAATAGCAACTGAATATTGTTGTTCGACGTTAAATTCATTATTTGAATTTGAAAAAATATGTATCATGTCTTTAGGGCAATTGAATGACTAATAAAGTTGTGAAAGTATTGAAAAAACTTGGCAGCCGCGTCAAATTAGGTTAGGGTTCTACGTGGTTATCGTTCGTCAACCTCAGAAAATTTTTTAAACTTTATTTGGCTGGCTGGTTTGAATGTTAATGGTTAGGGTTCTACGTGGTTATCGTTCGTCAACCTCAGAAAATTTTTTAAACTTTATTTGGCTGGCTGGTTTGAATGTTAACAGGATATTTTGAACATATTAATATATTTTTGGTTTATGTAGCTTTCTAATGTTAGTTTTTGATTGCTCAAAGTTGGATTTATCAGTGTGCAAAAATTCGATTTTCTGTGACAAAATGTGTTGCTACCATAAGAGCCCATGTATAAAGATTGAAAAATTGTAATTTTTATGAATTTTTCTCTTCAACACACGATGAATCGATTGAACATTTCGAAAATAAGTGTATTGTTTATCGTTTTATGTTACTGCAAAATTTCAAGCCTTAAAGTTAAAATTTATTTTTCACGTTAGATACACCAGTCATTTTGCAAGCTGTTCCTCGTTTTTTTTCTGTCAAAATTTGACAATATTTTAGGAGCACGAAAAGCGTGACTCTTTTGTTTGACTTTTCACCGTTAAATCCGAGTATTTTTCTTATTCCAACCCTATCTCTATATACTTACTTTTCTAATTATTCAATTGGCTAAAAAAAAATTTTTTGACTTTTCACCGTTAAATCCGAGTATTTTTCTTATTCCAACCCTATCTCTATATACTTACTTTTCTAATTATTCAATTGGCTAAAAAAAAATTCGAGACACTTTGTCAGATTTTAATTCATTATGAGTTCTGATTTTTTTTTACTTGAAATTATAATTTTGGTGCCAGGGTTCCACTTTTAAAAAAAATTCGAGACACTTTGTCAGATTTTAATTCATTATGAGTTCTGATTTTTTTTTACTTGAAATTATAATTTTGGTGCCAGGGTTCCACTTTTTTGCAATATTCTCATATTGAACCGTTTGATGAATAGTTTAGAAATTTTGTTTTTTTTTTTTTAGATATGACCGTTAACTCGTTAAATTTTCACCCCTTAAATTTTCGCCACTTGTGGCGATTTAAAACAAACAATCTACAAAAATTCCACGATCATCTGCAGCCATTTTTTATACGCAGAAATAGTATACTCTCTGAACTCGAGTCAGTCATTTTCGACTGATTCTCAAAATTTTTCTACTGATTTAGTCAGCGAAAAAATGAAATGCTGCTGAAATAGTTAATTCTAACTGATAAATTTCTCAACAGCTAAATCAAATGTGTACATATGTGAAAACACTGATTTTTCAGCCCTAAATTTTGAATAACTAATTCAATCAGCAAAAAACAACTGCAAAATCACGTGAAAACAACTGATTCGAATTTAGAGAGTACTTTTTCACATCTAGAAAATTTTTAAAAACAAAACAAAAGCCAGTAACACTTGAAAAAAAAAAAAAACAAAATCCACTTAAAATTGTTATTGCTCAATTTATAACTTACACTTAAAAAAGTGAAGTTAGAAAACACAAGTAAATGCTAAATACCTCTTGAAAATAATCACTCAGAAGATTCTCATCATGAAAAACAATTTTCCAAGTCGAATAAAGAAATTTAAATGCGGATTGCTTTTTTTCTTGTTTCTTGTAAGTATCAGCGCAGTATAGAATTTTTCCCTATATAGCCCAACGGACCCAGACGGATTTCCTTTGTTTCCCCCGAAATGAAATGGCGTCTCGGATGCTCAGTACCGATGAGCAGGCCAAGAATAAAGATACATACACAACCATAGAATATAAAGCTCGGAAATACACCTGCCAATGAATTCGCGTCTTCACTCGAGCGTCGCTTCTTCTCTCATTCGTCTGTGTGCACATTTTACCGGCGCGCGATACAACTTATCGATCGAGTGATTACCGCGAGGATAAAAAAAGAAAGTCTCCACGGGCCCCGAGCGCGTATTTTTATCGATTGAGGCCATGTCTCAAGCTCTGTACAGATGTACACGGTGATCGCGCGCGCGGCAAGCATCAAGGGCGGCGAGAGGGGAAAGATGACAACGACCAACACACACAGAGCTGTATATACGTATTTCCTTCTGGCTGGCTCTGATCCGTCAGGCGGAAACGACACAATTTACATGAGGAATCGAGGCGCGGCTTCGTCGAGCATAAGCTCCACCACGACAAGAGGGCTTCTCTTCCTCTTTCCCGCTACTTTCAAGCTGTATTTGTCCCCACTGCTTGGAATGATAATATTTGATGCAAGTCATGCGACTCCCATTGTGTTTTTATTCATTCGGATATTGAAATATGAGAAGTCAAGACTCTATTAGGATTATTGGTGTTGCAGAAATTATTTTTTTATCAAGAGACTCGGTAGAGTCTCGCGCCAAGTTCATGCGCAACTACGTTCACGCGAGACAACCGAGTATCTTTACAGGAAAAATTAGGATTTTCGAATGCTTTAATTTTTAATCTGTAATATCTCGGAAAATAATTTTTTTACTCCTAATTTCGCCTTAGATACTATATAAAGTCGATGATGCTCTTTCCATTGAGCCTAAATTTATTGCGTTCGGTGCAGGATTAAGGAAAATAATTCCTTAGCGACGAATGTTTCCCCGATTTTTGGGACAACTCCAATTTTTATCTAGGGGAATTGGACATTTTGCTGATTGGTTGTTCGGAATTTTCTCGCGCCTCGATTGGTTCATTGCAAAAAAACAGCTGAAATGAATTTAGACAGTAATTCGCGCGTTGTAATTGGTTGATAAAAAAACTACACAATACCGTATATTTGTAAGATATACACAGCATTTTACTTTGTTTATATCCAACTAACATTTTAGGTTGTGTCGAGTTCTAACCGGTAATAGGTTGTGTAATCGACTCTAGGGGAAGTAATACATCGATTACTGCAGCGTCGAAGAGGACGTGAGGTCGTTTTCTTCCGGTTTTTGCAGTGTAGGGATCCAAAAGTTTTTCATTGAGCCTAAATTTATTGCATTCGGTGCAGGATTAAGGAAAATAATTCCTTAGTGACGAATGTTTCCCCGATATTTGGGACAAATCCGATTTTTATCTAGGGGAATTGGACATTTTGCTGATTGGTTGTTCGGAATTTTCTCGCGCCTCGATTGGTTCATTGCAAAAAAACAGCTGAAATGAATTTAGACAGTAATTCGTGCGTTGTAATTGGTTGATAAAAAAAATACACAAAACCGTATATTTGTAAGATATACACAGCATGTTACTTTGTTTATATCCAACTAACATTTTAGGTTTGCGTTGTAATTGGTTGATAAAAAAAATACACAAAACCGTATATTTGTAAGATATACACAGCATGTTACTTTGTTTATATCCAACTAACATTTTAGGTTGTGTCGAGTTCTAACCGGTATTAGGTTGTGTAATCGACACTAGGGGAAGTAATACATCGATTACTGCAGCGTCGAAGAGGACGTGAGGTCGTTTTCTTCCGGTTTTTGCAGTGTAGGGATCCAAAAGTTTTATATTATCATCCGATAATTAAAAAAAAAATATGTGAAATCCCCCAAAAATACAGCTTCGCTGTAAAAAAATAGACGCCAAGTTCATGCGCCTCCGCAAAAATATGTGAAATCGTTAAATTAGTAACCAAGTTCAGTAGTTCTCATGAATTTTATTAATAAGTAGTGAAATAATTTAAAAAACTAGAAATTTTGGGGGTTATAAACCTGTTGGCGCGCCTTTATGTTCAAATTACGACGTTAAAGGCGCGCCAAGCAGGTTTATAACTCCCAAAATTTCTGGTTTTTAAAATTATTTCACTACTTATTAATAAAATTCATGAGAACTACTGAACTTGGTTACTAATTTAACGATTTCACATATTTTTGCGGAGGCGCATGAACTTGGCGTCTATTTTTTTACAGCGAAGCTGTATTTTTGGGGATACATATTACAATGGAAATTGAAGACTTTTTTTTATTCAATTTATCTAATTATTAGCATTTTCACACCTGCTTCGCTAAGCCAACTAATTATTTTATAAAGTTTTTGTTTGTATAGCTAATAGTTAAAAATGATATAAGGGGGTTGTGGAATTTTTTAAGGGTTTTGAAGACTATACAAAGTAAGTTTTAGAAAAATTTTATCGTGAAGTAAAATATTTAAGACTGTATTTTATAATTATTTCGTATAAATTTGAGGTTTGGGGCTGTGCAATGGTCTTTAAAACGACGCCAGGGGGTTGCAAATTTTTTTGAAAGCTTTTTAAACTCTAATACAATTATAGAAAAAAATTTTATCGTTAAGTAAAATATCTAACACTGTATTTTATAATTCTTTTTTTATAAATTTGAAATTTTAGAAACAAAAGGGTTGCTGATTTTATTTTCGATGTTTTTAAAATTCTAAACTAACTGTAAAAAAAAATATCGAAAAAATATTAGAAATATTGAAAAATGTTATTCAAATTAAATAATAGAAAATTGAATTTTTTTCACAAAAAAAAAAAAATAACAAATACATTTGTCAAACATTTTGCATTGTTTTCGAGATATTTTGACAAGTAAAAATTTTCAAAAATTAATAAAATCTCAAAAACTACGAGAACAATAAAAAAAAACTGTTATCTGACATTTTTTGTATGAGAATTTTAATAATAAATCATTCAAGTCTGATGATATTTTACATTATATCCCTTATTTAGCAATTTATCGATAAAAAACGAAAATAAATAATCCAAGATTACTGAAATTTCCATAAGACATATATATCAATAAATTGTGAATAATAATTCATAAAAATGATTAAAAAATTAATTTTTTTCTCTAAATAATAAATCCATTTTTTTTTTTGCCTCTTAAAAAATTTCTTGCAAAAAAAAAAAAATTTTACGGATTGTAAAAAGTGAATATAATCAAATTAATAAACCTAGATATTAAAATTTTTTAATTTAATATATGTAAATATATAAAAAAAATGGATAATATTAATTTGGAGGGTGAAAATAATTAAGAATAAAACGATAAAATGAGCTGTTTTTTATTGCATGAACAGCTGAGAGACTAAAATATGAAAAAATACTGCTGGGCGAGACACTGATTAATTCATAATCAGGTTAAATATGAGCATTTATCGTCGCGACGATAAAATTATAACAATAAAGGTGCCATTACGCTTATAGCTCGGTGTGTGATGATGATCGTTAAATTTTCCAAGTGCGTGCAGAATGCAGTAAAATACTGCAGATGGGTACAGCCTTTTTTATCGTACTTCGTTTACTTCGTCAGAAAGCAATAAAACCCTTGAAAATCGATTTGAAAGTACAGTTCTGGTCGAGATGAAAAGAAAAAAGATTGAAAAAAAAAACTTTGAAGTGGTTCGAAATTATTGGGAGGAAGAGAGAGAGTTGGATAGACGGGATTAAAAGTTTTCGTGTGTCTGTGGAAGGAGTCTTGTCAACTTGAGGGTGAGTATCCCGCCGCGGTGTGCTTGACGACAAATATTTATCAAACTTTTCAAATCATTAATGAAAAATATTTAAAAATGGAAAAAAAAAATACGCATCCCTTTCCACATTACTTTGATATAATCATATTTCTATTCACACTATTTTCTCGCATTTCCACCAATAAAACACTCACAAGAAATCTCAATTCCATCACAAAGCGCATAAAGTCACCCTTGAGAGTTGGGAAAACTTTTCAATTGACAAAAGATATAGTAGATATTTCCCAGCGGTTATTAGAAAAATCTTCGACATTCGCTTTGATTTTTCTTCGCCACCAATTGCAATTTTTCCCTCAAGGCAACATGCCCACTATACCAATGATCTATCATTTCACAAAGTATCAGAAAGTTTTTTTCTTCTTTTATGGATCCAACGTCAGCACTTCATCTCTATCAACCTGCGGCTACTACTTTACCAAGTGTACAAAAGCACGACTGTGCAGACTTTCTGGAAAATAATATTGTATTTGAAAACGAGAATAAATCGTACATACTCAGAGATGCATAGAATTTTTCCTTTTGACCATTCGCCATATTCACTTTGAGGCGTAAAATATAAAACGTGGCAAAGGGTAAAGTTGTGGATGAGTGTGTTTTTCTTTTTTTTTTTTTCGATATCATATCCAATGTTTGACGACGACTGGAAGTATATATATATGTATTTTGTGGCATATGCGTAATGAGAATGGGAAATTGAAGAATTTGTGGAGCAAATATTTGATGTTTTCAAAGAGTTTTTTATATGAGTGAAAATAAAGTAGAATCATGTGCTTCAATGCGGGGAAAACAAAAATGCAAATGACACAATGAAAATTCATTGAGTAAAGCGAAGATGATAATGAAGTGAAAATTAGAGCGAAAGAAAAAATTTTAATAGAAAATGAGAATTAAAATTTAAATGACGTGAAAAAAAAAAAACTTTTTTAAATTAACTAAAAATAAAATTCGAGAACAATTGAAAAGTGAAAATGATCAGATAAATGGAAATTTTCATTGTTACGTGCTGGCTCAAGGAGCAGAGTCGCGTACAATTAAGTTTCTCGATTTTTGGGAGGTCAATTGACTCTCGGGATATCGAGCTGTTGATGAAATTGATTTTGGGGTAATAATAATAAGTATTTAAATTTATAAAAAATAATTTCGAGTTTAATTTAATATTTTTAACATGAGAAATAAACCGATTACAATAAAAATTAACAAAAATAATAATACAAACCGAAATATAATTATAAAAATGATAAAATAATTTAGAACCCTACTCGAACGGATGAACCACAAAAAAAAAACATAAACATGTGGAGATGAAAACTTAATGGAAAAAAATGAATGAAAATTTACTTAGAAGAAATTAAAAATGACAGTAAAAATGATGTGAAGCTTAAAAATAAAAAATTAACAAAACAAATTCAAATTAAGCTGATAAAACTTAAAAATAACACTAAAAAAAAGTTCGAAAAGCAAAAAAAAAAAATTTTTTTTTTAAAACAGAAATAAAGTAACGAGCAAAAAAAAAATTAAAAAGAAAAAAAGAAAACGACTGAAAAACGGTGAAAATACAAAATTTTTAAAAATTTAAAAAAAGCGAAAATGAGCATTAAAAACGTAAAAAAAAAAAAAAATTCACCATTAACCATAACTTTCTCTGTGTTTCCACCATCAAAAAAAAAAAGAAGCAAAAATAATCTTATAAAATTTTCAGCAATCCATTACATTTATCTCAATTCCCATCATGCATTATTTACACATAGTGGAAATCGTAAATTTTTCAGCACCCAATATTTAACAGAATTTTTCCCCCATATATACAACATATAATAATATAAACCTCGATGTATTTATATACAATATATAATATAGTACATTCTATGGGTACTTACGGTCGCATTTCGTCGGAGCTGTCTCACAGAAGCAATTTATCGGGGCGTAGATCCAACAAAAGCTGCATCAACGATGGTCGAAAACAGTTGAATTGTCATACAGAGGTCAGTTTTTGCCCGCGCGCGTAACACCCGAAGTGGATCGGATGCATTAGACGAAACCCAAGGAGATTTGAAAGTTGGGGGCATTAGGTCTCATCACAACTATATACAGAATTTACGTTATCGATACCTGTTGCATGAACTGCCTTAATCTCTTTATCAAGAGTGGTCGTCGTGGTCGTACATGCACATGTGTCTATACACAGGGACAAACTCCAAGTGGATAGTGTCTGCGATCGTTGATCCTCTTCCTCCGCTGACCATCGTACACACTGGTACGCCTCATGCATTTTCAATTCGCCTTCACTGTAGCCGAGGGTCGTAAGTTAAGCTTGACTGCATTGCGACTGAGCCACTGATATATCCCAATGACATATCCTTCGTCTTTGTGAAAGCACTCAAAGCCAAAAACTCTGTTGCACCTTTTCGTCTATATTGGAAAGCTATATATCTCACTTTTTCATTTGGCATTTATGACGATAGTCAAACTTTAACACCGGTTTATTTACCGTCATTGTAAAAAAAAAAAAGAAAAAAACATTTTTCTCATTTATTAAATCGGTATATTAAATTGAATATATCACTCGATTAATCACTGAAAAGTGGTCGACATGTGTTAAACTGACCAGAAACAACTGACGGTCATTTTGCCGCACTAAGTCTACTTTAGTACTCTTCCTGCACTTTACTGAAGAGCGAATGACGACGTCGATACTTCTAAACAAGCTTTGATGCGTCCATTCTAACAGATTTTCTGTAAAATCCATCTTGTTTCATTTTCGTAACCGCTGCGTCTATTTGATTCTTAATAGCTGCACCCAACTAGAAAATTCATATCTCTGCGACTATTAGTCGTAGAGTCGTTTGAGTGCTCCTTGAAAGGCTTATTTTACGGTTTAAAACTCTAAAACCCTTGGAAAAGTGCGTTGTCAAGCCAATACTGATACCTTCTTAACAAGAAACCAACCATACGCTTGCTATATCAGTTTTAAAAGTATGTTCTGGTTCTCATGAATGAATTAACATGTTAAAAACCATTGCTGAAAGAATAATGAAAATCCGAAAAAGGGTTGGCTCAATATTTTTCGCTAGAAAAATTGCTGTGTAAAGCTGTGGGTTGTTCTCTCTGCTGTTTACATGAACTAAATTTTGAAAAATCTCTTGGCATCATAACAAAATTCAGATGCAATAATCATTGAATGTCTGATCGAATCTTGTGACTTGCAGGAGTAGGAGAACGCTCGACAAATGGGGAAATTTGCAAGGGTATGAAGCTTGAGTGGAAAGGCTTCTGTTATTCTAAGCTAGCTCATCATGTCTCTCTTGCACGTCTATCTCGCTAACCACTCTCAGCCAGGCACCATCCGGCATTTTCCGTCGTCCTAAGCGCTTTGTGGTTTCGTCGGTTGCCAACTTCGCTGACTGGTTAACGATCATCGTTGCTCAGCGGGAAATGTTCCATATCGATTACCGATTACGCCAAGCATATAAGCTTGTTCTGGTGATGGTCATGATGCGTGGACTTGCATTATCGTGCGCATATGTATGCATGCATCAATATAGTGACATGTATCTTCGACCGTTAGCCATCGCGCTCTGCTCTTTATCGCGATCGTATTATAACAAAGTCATCAAAATCCAAAGTTACGAAAATAATCGACTTGCTCCATATATCCCTGATTTATCGCGTTCTTCATATATAGATTAAGTATCATACTACATTTTCGTCAAACTTTAAATATCAATTAAATATTTACTGGTCTCAATTATTCTGGTTTTATATTTGATTTGCATTAATTTTTTAATAAACGCCATTATCATTGTTAGTTATATGTAAATTAAAATTAAAAACTTTCCAAAAAATTGTTTTTCTAGGACCATGTTTTCTCGACGTTTCAAATAATTTTGAACCATCTGATCTTGATTTTCTGTGGTTGAATTTTGAAAAGTCAAAAAAATCGAAAAAAAATCGTTGAAAACTGAAAAAAATCTTAAAATTAACATTTTTAAATCTTAATATTAAATTTTTTCAAATTTTCTTCTTAAAATATCACTCTTTTTCCTTCTCTCTCACCAACGCCATTTATCTGATAAAAGTATAACCTAAAAAAATATTTCTAAAAAAAAAACTGAGTCAAAATATTCACTCAAAAAAATTTTTTTTAGCTCTATGTTTTCTCAGCATTTCAAATGATTTTGAAGCATCTGACACAGATCTTCAGTAGTCAAATTCCGAAAAGTCAAAAAACTTGAAAAAATCAACTCGATTGAGAAATATTAAAATTAAATTATTTTAATTACAGCTTCCTCGCTCATCTCATTCACTCATCATCAACATCTCTAACGAGATAAGAAAATGAAACATAAAAAAAGTTTTTAAGGAAATAATCAGAAAATTAAATTCCCGCGGCGAAGAAAAACGCGTTCTTCACGATTACTCGAAGTGACACTCTGCTATTTCGTCGCGCAGACTAGAAATAAAACAAAGCATTAAATGAGTGGAATAAAATGCAAATGAAGTGAATGCTGGCACAACGAAGCAGCAGAATAAATTTGTGTAATTCAGTAGATAATTACAGAGCATTTAAAATTAAATGTGCACTTTGATACGTGAATCAGGGACGTCATCTGACAGTTGATGGGTGGTCCCCCACTCCGCGGTCAGGCTGAAAATACACCACAGTATTTATCAACATAACGACACACATGTATCTATTTTTTTCTAATTCAATAAAAATTAAATCACACCTGTATCATTATTGTCGAATGTAAGAAAAAAAAAATTTTTTTTCGTCATAGCGGGAGAAAAACGGGTTTTTGCTCCCGCTACGACGAAAAATAGTATGTTTACCTCGGGATGCAAAAGAGATTATTTTTACCGTAAATTTCTGCCCTCGCCTTCGGCTCGGGCAGTAAACTTTTCACGGTCCAAATGACCCCTTTTGCTCCCTTGGTGAACAATGTACTATTTCCATTAATCAATGTTTCCCATGTTAATAAAAACCCCCGAGTTAAAATGAAAACGTCCAAATGCCGTCCAAACTGCATCCAAATGCCGTCAATTTTATTTCATGTCTAAATCTTGTTCGCTTTTTGGACATTCCGTCCAAATGCCGTCAGCTTTTCGGACGCATAAGGTCACTCGTCCAAATGACGTCGTAATACCGTCAGCTTTTTGGACGTGTCGCTTTTTGGACATTCCGTCCAAATGCCGTCAGCTTTTCGGACGCATAAGGTCACTCGTCCAAATGACGTCGTAATACCGTCAGCTTTTTGGACGTGTAAGATCACTTGTCCAAACCGCGTCCAAATACTGTCCGAAACACGTCTAAATGCCGTCCAAATCGCGTCCATTTGGTGAACGTTTCGGACGGCATTTGGACGCGATTTGGACGACCCCAGAAAAAATTATTTTCAAACATTTCCTCGTTTCTATTATTATTTAACAAACAAGCAAGAAATTCATTGAAATCGAATCACGAGAGAATTTTCTCGATATGTCCACGTTCGATGTCATAATGTGATTGTTGCGGTTGATTTCGAGGTTGTTTTCGATACAGAAACGCATTCAACACGCATTACAAATTACACACGTAATCCGAATGACTCTG